>CAEGAD010055422.1:0-21183 GCA_903067055.1 Poeciliopsis paucimaculata
AGCTGCTGCACTTCTACTATCAGTCCACTAGATGGAGACATGGAGCAACATTTACATTCACTGATTCAACCTGAACAGGAAGTATTTTAGTTCACAACAAGTGGATTATTCACTCCATTAAATAATAACTATTTAGTAATCTGATTGAATCAAACCCATTTTAGCAATATTTTTATTTTGAAAGGAAGCAATAGGAAACTGTTGCTGACGTTAATGTTGGACTGAACCAGAAAACAAAAACATGAATCAATTTGGAGAAGAAAACAGTGAAACATCAGCTGTTCATCATGTTGTTTTATTCCAGTTCATCAATAATCTAATAATCTTGTAAATTAGCTTTCAAAGAGCAGAGATAATAAAGTTTCAGCTGAAATCAAAAGTGAACATGTTCTACAAACATCAGAGATTAGAAACAATCAGGAAAAAGTTAAAATGATGAAAAAGTCCAAGAAATGAACAAATCAAACTTACAGTTTTTTCAAACGATCCAAAGTTAAAGAGGAAAATTTAAACAACAGACTGAGACCCAACAAACGGACTGGAGCCACACCTGAACAGGTAAATTCAAACTGAAAATAAATGTGACGGATGTTGCATAACTGATGATGTCACAGCCCACCTGGTTTGTAGTTTTTTCTTTCAGAGAAACAGAACCAGGAAGTAGAAGCTCTGAGGTGAAATCAGAGGCAGGTTGATAATCTTCATGAGGAAGGAGAGAAGTTCTGATAAAATGAGGGTGTACTTACTTTCGATCATGACTGTAATGATGATTGATAGTAACAAAAAAATGAAAAACAGTATTTTAGTTAATCATGTCATAAAGAAAAGAAATTTGAAAATGCATTTTTCAAACAAATATTTTCACCACGTCATCCGTACGTTCATTCTCAGCTAAATATTTAATTCACAAGCTAAATATTTACTTTAATTAGCTAAATAAAATAAAAATTTTGTAAATAAAAATTTTGCTAAATATTTAGCTTCAAAATAAGTATTTATTTTGTAAACTAAAAAATTAATTTCCAAAGTAAACATTTAATTTTAAAATCCAATATTTGTTTTCAAAACTATATATTTAGTCATAAATTTTCATGTCTAGTTGTTCAGTCAGAAGCTCCATCATGTTGTCATGTTTCAGTTTTTTCTCCATTCAGCAACAGATGGTGATCAGGGTTTAATCCAGTTTAGTGTTATTGTCTTTCTTGCTACTAGCAGCAGAAGGTGCAACAATATGTAACATTGATCTTTAGTGAGTAAATCCTTGGTGTTTATGTCCAGCAGAAATAGAAGAGGCTCCATGGGGAGATCTGTCCTCAGAATGTCATCAATCTCCTGTTTCATTTCCTCCCAGAAGGTCTTTATTTGTGGTCGGTCCCAGAAGACGTGTGTGATGACCGACCATTCCACAAATTCCTCCAACATCTATCTGTGGTTGGAATTTGGAAATGAAAGTTTTTAATGGAATTTTATTAAATGTGGTTTTTACTTTCCAGTCAAACTCTTTCGAGATTTGATTTCCAATCCCTTTATGGCACAAAATGCACAGAAGAAAACTCCACTCCATGTTTTATCAATCTTCAGTTCAGTCCAGTAAATTGATGCTCTCAGTTTTCCAAACAATCCACCAATGGAGACCCCAAACTGTCCACAGCAGCACATAAAGTTCAGCCTGTAGCAGAAACAATCATCTGATTGGACCCACAGTACCAGTGCAGCTACAGCCTGACATGAAAAGCTTTCCACTTTATCTAGAGCACATTTGGTCAGCTGGTTTTATCTCTGTATGCTCTGTACAATGGCTGTGTGGTGGAAATTATCTTTAACAAAAAGTGAGACTCTGTTTCAGTGACCAGAGAAAGATTAATCTTGTTCTTCATCTGTTTGGATCGTTTGAACAAATTGTAAGTTTGCTTTATTTCCTAGTTGAACTTTTTCTTCAGGAACTTTTCTGCTTGCTTCTTCTCTCTGATGTTTGGAGAAAATTATTTGAACTAAAAGTTTAATCTCTCTTCCTTTTCAAGGTTAATCTACAGGATTATTAGATTACCGATGAACTGGAATCAAACAACATGATGATCAGCCGATGTTTCTTTGTTTTCTTCTCTGAACAAACTGCTTCATATTTTTGTTACCTGGTATCATATTCTCAAAATAAGTATTTATTTCTTAAACTAAGACCGAATCAAAAGTTTCCTGTTGCTCCCTTTCAAAAAAAATATGGTTAAACTGTGTTTGATTCAGTCAGATTAATAAATAGTAAATCTCCACTTCTAGAGTTTAATGACTGTGAACTAAAATACTTCCTGTTCAGGTTGAATCAGTGAATGTAAATGTTGCTCCATGTCTCCATCTAGTGGACTGATAGTGGAAGTGCTGCAGCTGATGGCAGCTTCCTCTGCCTCTGCAAATCTTTTTTAGCTGCTGTTGCCAACAGCAACATGGCTCAGTTTAATGCATCATGTCTGCACCATGTTGGAGGAAGAAGAGAGGAAAATATTCTGCTTCTCTGATCTAAAGAACAGGCCTTCTGATGGTTTCATTTTATTATCCATTTGGTCATAAAAAGTTCATATTTTAGTAAAGACTGTAACCGGTTCTGTAAGAAGGAATGGACCAGAACTCCAGCAATGTATCATGAGAACCTTGTGGAAGGAAACCAGAACATTTGAACCAAATTAGACTGAAGGAGATTCTGACAAAACCTGAGGAGATGGAAGAAAATTTCTGAATATTAAGTTATGAAACTGTCCCCAATATATATTTTATATTATTAACTTCCTTATTTCTGAATCATGAGGCATTTCACATTCTTGGGTAAAAGTTACACAAGACATTAAATTGTGCAAATAATATAAATTCTGATTTACTACTAGGTACCTGTGGAAAACCACAAGGGTCAGAACTGCTCAAAACTTATATTACTTTACATAAATGATGCAATTAATCTAATTTGTTAACATTTACTTTATTTGCTGATACATTACTTTGATCTGGTCAGTTTGGAGCAGCAACAGTTTAATGGAAGGAGAATTACAAATATTAATGATGTGACAAAAATAGATTAATACTAAATTATGGGAACATTTTTAATATTTAGTATCAAGAAAATAAAAAATTAAAAATATCACTCCCTGTCCTCGGGCTGCCACCTTATCATGGTGGAGGGGTTTGAGTGCCCCAATGATCCTAGGAGCTATGCTGTCTGGAGCTTCATGCCACAGGTAGGGTCACCCAAGGCAGACAGGTTGTAGGTGAGGGACCAGACAAAGTGCAGCCCGAAGACCCCTATGATGAGAAACAACTTTGAACTTGGTGTTTCCTCGCCCAGACGCGGGTCACCGGGGCTCCACTCTGGAACCAGGCCTGGAGGTGGGGCACGTTGGCGAGCGCCTGGTGGCCGGGCTTTTACCCATGGAGCTTGGCCGGGCTCAGCCCAAAGAGGAAACATGGGTCCCCCCTCCCATGGGCCCACCACCCATGAGAGAGGCAAAAGGGGTCGGGTGCATTGTGATATGGGTGGCAGCCAAGGCAGGTGGTCCTGGCGGTCCAATCCTCGGTTGCAGAAGCTATCTCTTCGGAGGTGGAATGTCACCTCTCTGATGGGGAAGGAGACCAAGCTGGTGTGTGAGGCTGAGAGGTACCGGCTAGAAATACTCGGTCTCACCTCGACGCATGGCTCTGGTTCTGGAACCAGTCTCCTTGAGAGGAGCTGGACATACTTCCACTCTGGAGTTGCCTGTGGTGAGAGGCACCGGGCAGGAGTGGGCATACTTGTTGCTCCCCATCTCGGCACCTGTACGTTGGGGTTTACCCCGGTGAATGAGAGGGTAACCTTCCTCCGCCTACAGGTGGGGGGACGGGGTCTGACTGTCATTTGTGCTTACGGGCCGAACAACAGTTCAGATTACCCACCCTTTTTGAAGTCTTTAGAGGGGGTACTGGAGAGTGCCCCTCCTGGGGACTCCATAGTTCTGCTGGGGGACTTCAACGCTCATGTGGGCAATGACAGTGTGACCTGGAGGGGCGTGGTTGGGTGGAATGCTCCCCCCAATCTGAACTCGAGTGGTGAACTGTTGTGGGACTTCTGTGTTCGTCACAGATTGTCCATAATGAACACCATGTTCAGGCAAAAGGGTGTCCATATGTGCACTTGGCACCAGGACACCCTAGGCTGAAGAGCGATGATCGTTTTTGTCATCATTTCATCGGATCTGCGGCCGTATGTCTTGGACACTCAGGTAAAGAGAGGTGCGGAGTTGTCCACTGACCACTACTTGGTGGTGAGTTTGCTCCGGTGGTGGGGGAGGATGCCGGTCAGACCTGGCAGGCCCAAACATGTTGTGAGGGTCTGCTGGGAACGCCTGGCGGAATCCCCTGTGAGACGGAGCTTTAACTCCCATCTCTGGCAGAACTTTGAACACATTCCGGGGGAGGTGGGGGACGTTGAGTCTGAATGGGCCATGTTCCGTGCCTCCATTGTCGAGGCGGCTCACCGGAGCTGTGGCCGCAAGATTGTCTGTGCCTGTCGTGGCGGCAACCCTCGAACCCGTTGGTGGACACCTTCGGTGAGGGATGCTGTCACCCTGAAGAAGGAGTCCTATCGGGCATGTGGGACTCTGGAAGCAGCTGACGGGTACCAGTGGGCGAAGCAGGATGCGGCTCGGGTGGTTGCTGAGGCAAAAACTCGGGTGTGGGAGGAGTTAGGAGAGGCCATGGAAAAAGACATCCGCACGGCTTCGATGCAATTCTCGTCCACCATCCGGCGTCTCAGGAGGGGGAAGCAGTGCAGCACCAACACTGTTTACAGCGGGGGTAGTGTGCTGCTGACCTCGACTCGGGACGTTGTGGGCCGGTGGGCAGAATAGTTCGAAGACCTCCTCAATCCCACCGACATGCCTTCCATTGAGGAAGCTGAGCCTGGGGACTCTGGGTTGGGCTCTCCAATCTCTGGGGACAAGATCGCCAAGGTGGTTAAAAAGCTCCTCAGTGGCAGGGCCACGGGGGTGGATGAGATTTGCCCAGAGTTCCTTAAAGCTCTGGATGTTGTAGGGTTGTGTTGGCTGATGCGACTCTGCAATATCGCATGGACATTGGGGGCAGTTCCCCTGGTTTGGCAGACTGGGGTGGTGGTCCGCCTGTTCAAAAAGGGGGACCGGAGGGTGTGCTCCAATTATAGAGGGATCACACTCTTAAAAGCCTCCTTGGCAAGGTCTATTTAGGGATCCTGGAGAGGAGGGTCCGTCAGATAGTCGAACCTCTGATTCATGAAGAGCTGTGTGGTTTTCGTCCTGATCGTGGAACACTGGACCAGCTCTACACCCTCAGCAGGGTCCTGGAGTGTTCTGATATGGGCTGTCAGGTCCCTGTATGACCGGTATCAGAGTCTGGTCCACATTGCCGGCAATAAGTCGGGCTCGTTTCCGGTGAGGGTTGGACTCCGCCAGGGCTGTCCTTTGTCACCGATTCTGTTCATTACTTTTATGGACAGAATTTCTAGGAGCAGCCAAGGTGTTGAGGGAATCCGTTTTGGTGGCCTTAGGATCGCATCTCTGCTTTTTGCAGATGATGTAGTCCTGTTGGCTTCATCGGGACATGATCTGCAGCTCTCACTGGAGCGGTTCACAGCCGAGTGTGAAGCGGCCGGGATGAGGATCAGTGCCTCCAAGTCCGAGGCCATGGTCTTGAGAGTGCCTTCTCTGGGTCGAAGACGGAGTCCTGCCTCAAGTGGAGGAGTTCAAGTATCTTGGGATCTTGTTCACGAATGAGGGAAAAAAGGAGCAGGAGATCGACAGGCGGATTGGCGCAGCGTCTGCTGTGAAGCGGGCGCTGTACCGGTCCGTCGTGGTGAAGAGAGAGCTGAGCCAAAAAGCGAAGCTCTCGATTTACCGGTCGATCTACGTTCCTACTATTGGGAGTATAAGTTAGGTTATATTAATTTTAGAAACAGTTAACCTTTGTGCATATGAAATATTAGATGTAGCATAAATATTTTGAGTAGATTTTAAGTTAGGTAAATTTGGATAAAGATTCAAACTAAAACAACTGCTGACTTTCTGAACTCACATAAATTACTAAAGAGGGCCTTCAGAAAGGGAGTGTGTTGTACCAGCGGACAGAAAGCAGAGGTTGAGGGGTCTGCCTGTTCACAAGATGAGTCACATTCTTTGGTGCTTGTTTATGAGTTCAGTAAAACACTAAGACCTTTAGAAAACAATTATTCTAGAAGTGTAATCAAACGTATCAAGATATTTCTTTTAAGTATTAGCAGCATGTTCTGAACTAGTTAGTGTCTAATCATATTAATTTGCATGCATCTTAGATTACTAAAATAGAACAGGATTAGGAAACTAAAGTTTTAGAAGTAAAACATTTCAGGTATTCTAAAAGGTTTTTTGTGTTTTTTTTGTTGTTTTTTTTAAAGATAATTCTTCAATTTTTAGATCCAAACTCACAGTTATCATCTGACACCAGATTTCTGTGTCAGAGTGAGTTTATAACAGGAATCAGTTTCTTGATGAGTCGCTGAGGCAGAAAAACCACCAGGTCCAACTGAACCATAAATATTGGTCTGGAATGGAGACTGGTACAGGAAGACCCTGTTGGAGAATGACCTTTGTTCTCTCTGGATATTTGCTTTTGGGTTTGAACAGGTCTCAAAGAAGGTAATACACACCTTCAAATGCATATATTTAAATTAAGGGATAAACCTCCTGATAAAAGTGTCTGTTTTACAACAGAAAAACGAATTGCTTTGTTTGCAGCCATGAGAGCAATTCCCAAGAATGCATTCTTGTCTCTCTCCTATTGTGTTTCCTTTTCCCAACTCGTCGCAGGTAATTTGATGCTTTGTTATGTGTTTGGACTTCTTGATAATGTGGGTGTAATGCTGATGTGTCATTCTATATGCATTGAATTCTCTGAATAAAAACTCTAGATATGCCTGAAGTTGGATGGTGAATAGTTGTTCTCTGTGTTTTCTACTCTGCATGCGCAGTCCCTGGATTCGGGGAACTGGAGGAAAATGAACGAGCCAAGTAAATTTTAGTCCTCAAAGTCCAACACTACCCTCATCTATGGTCATGAGCTTTGGGTCATGACCGAAAGAACGAGATCTCGGATACAAGCGGCCGAAATGGGTTTCCTCCGTAGGGTGGCTGGGCTCTCCCTTAGAGATAAGGTGAGAAGCTCGGTCATCCGGGAGGGACTCAGAGTAGAGCCGCTGCTCCTTCACATCGAGAGGATCCAGTTGAGGCTCGGGCATCTGGTCAGGATGCCTCCATGGTGACGTCCCACCGGGAGGAGGCCCCGGGGAAGACCCAGGACACGCTGGAGGGACTACGTCTCTCGGCTGGCCTGGGAACACCTTGGGATTCCCCCGGAGGAGCTGGAAGAGGCTGGGGAGAGGGAGGTCTGGGCCTCCCTTGTTAAGCTGTTACCCCCGCGACCCGACCTTGGATTAGCAGCAGACAATGGATAGATGGATGGGTGGAAAAATATCACTCGACAAAAAATTACATTGGAATGCTTTTATTTATAAAGTAAAAGCTGGAATATAAAAATCTATTGCAATATTTTCCATAATCAGTTTTTCTAAACAAGAAATCACTTTGCATGTTTTAATATTGCCTAATTCTTCCATAAATAAATTATTGTGTGGCAATCTGGGGAAACTCATATAAAACCAACACAAAGCTCCAGAGGAAAATTATTTGAATTATTATCTGATTATTCTCATTTAACTAATGAAATATTTCTTACAGTGCATACTTTAAAATTTTATGATTTAGTAGAGATCAGAACAGCAATACGTATTTACACATTCTACAATAATCTCCTTCCATTGTTTATATAAAAATGGTTAGAAATTAAAGACAAACAAATTTTCAAAACACTATGATTCATTTTTTTAATTGATAGTATTTTTTTCTATTTCTATAAGAATTATTTTTGTGGGAGGGCCCCCTGTCAGTCAGGGGCCCTTGGAATTGTCTCAACATTTCCCCCCTATACAGCGCCCTGATCATAACATATAGCAAAAATTGCTAACAAAAAGATAGGTTATGATTTTAATATGACATATGATTAAATTCTCCTTGTTTCAGTATTTACATCTGGTTCTCCAGTCGGGACTCATCTGACCCATAAACAAAATGTTTGGTCTAGTTCCAATATGAAAAGAAACCATTCACACCAGCCTCATTCAGTCTGTTTTAATCCAACTCCAGTCCATTTGCCAGGAAAGTCTGGTTCATTTGGGGAGATGTGAATGTTTAACCGAATTTTGATTTGGACCAAAAAGTGGACTCTGGTCCATCTAAAAACCTCAGTCTGGGTTCAGTTGAAGTGAACTCTGGTGCAGTTCGAATGCATATGTGAATACCAACCAGACTAGAGACCGCTACAAAAGCAGGAAGTGAACTACAGCGCAGGGCATTCTGGGCAAAAACATCCAAAACAAACATGCTAGCCGAGCGCTAGCCGGAGAATTAGCTAGTGGAATTTTACCAACGACAAAAGAGAAATCCTACAATCTTCAAAAACTGATGCCATTCCATTTTTGTTTATATTTTATAAAGAAGGAATCTGTGCTCAGTGTCTTCTTCAGAGCTGTCTGTGTTGCTTCCTTCAGTATCTCTTGGTGCAGCGTCATCACAGGTTAGGAGGGGAACAGGTTTTTCAGAGGGTTTGGTTGGTGTGACAAAATGCAGTGTGAAAGATAACTGCAGCAGCTGAAAATGTAACAACAGAACCGAGTCTACCGGACTATCAGCCTGACTGTACCAACGAGAACCTTAAAGGGAAACCACAACTGAATCACATCTTTCAAACAAGCGGTTGCCTACTTGATGTCACAAAACACAGCAGTAGACTGCGATGCCACGCCATGATAGGCCCTGAATGCAGCACAGAGCGGCTGAGTGAATGTGGTCTGGACTCTGTGAAGAAGCAACATGGCTTCAGAGACGCTGTAGAAGGACAGGAGTCCTGCTCTGTGATCCAGGTACACTCCTATTCTTTTGGACTGTGGACCTAAAATCAGAGTTACGCTGTTATTATGTCTGAATTCATGCAGAGACTCTGAACACAACAACACCCAGGACTTGTCAGTTTTCCCAAACTCGCTATCGTCTCCTGTTCTGCTGATAGTTTTGTAAGAGACTCCAATAAAAGCCCCCAACCCGCTCCACTCCACCTCCCAGTAATGGCGTCCAGTCAGAGTCTCTCTGCTCAGGACCTGAGACCTGTTCTGAAACCGCTCACTGTGGGCCTGATACATATGTTTTATACTTCTATAAGTCACTTTTCTATTCCTCTCAGATAAAACCAGCTGCATGTTCACAGTGTTTGGATCCAGAGTGATTGGTTGGGAGAACTTTAGGAACTCTGCTCTGGCTGTTGGCTCCTCCAGTTGCAGTAAAACATCCAGATTAACCACTGCCCTGGAAACTCTGGGCCAGTCTTGACTGAGAAAGCTCTGCAGTTTATTTCCCACCTCTGAAATTGTCTCTGTAACATCCTGGAAGTAGCGCCGCGTACGCTGCTTTGGGAGAGACATCGCCACATGGTCTCCTGGTCCAGAAAGCGATGGGAACATGTGCAGAAACTCGATGTGGTCCTCCGTTTGAGAGAGTCGCTCCAGTTCAGCATCTTTTCCTTTCAGCTCGGTGACCTCCTTGTCCAGCTTTTCCAGGAGCTTCTTGACCCGATTCTCCTCCATCTTCTGCTGATTCTGTATTTGCTGCTTGATTAAATACTTTCTACTTTCAATCAGACGAATCAGTTCGGTGAAGATTTTCTCCGAGTCTGTCACAGCTTTATCAGCAGATCGGCCAATCGCTACCAACTCCTCCTGGAGAAGCTTAACATCTTTTTCACAATCCTGCAGTTGCTGCTTCATTTTTTGCCGACTTGGCGTGAGTTGTTTCTGTCTTTCTGTCCTTTCTGCTGCAGCAGAGATAGTGGAATGGTCTTTGTGATCATCAAGGGAGCACAGATAGCAGATACACTGCTGATCGGTGCGACAGAAAATGGCTTTCAGCTCTCCGTGTTTGGGGCAGATGTTCTCCTGGAGCTTCTTTGACGGGTTAATGAGTTTGTGCTTCTTCAAGGCGGGAAAGTCCCAGTGAGGCTTCAGGTGCTGCTCGCAGTAAGAGACCAAACACTGCAAACAGGACCGGAAGGCTTTCAGCTTCCTGTCGGTGCAGAAATCACAAGCCACATCTTCAGGTCCAGCATAGCAGTGATCCGCTGGAGTTGCTTGGAGTCCTATTTTCTTCATGTCATCCACTAACTCTGCCAACACGGTGTTCCTCACCAGGACAGGCCTCGGCGTAAAGGTCTGTCTGCACTGAGGGCAGCTGTAGGTTTTCCTCTCCTCCCTGTCCCAGTGGTTCTTGATGCACTCCATGCAGTAGCTGTGACCACAGGGGATCGTCACCGGGTTCTTCAGGGGATCCAAACAGATCGAACAGGAGAGTTTCTCCCTCTTAAGTGTAAATCCTGACAGAGCCATTTTGCCTCGCTCACAGTGTCAGACTGAATGTCATTCAGTCTGACAGAGAGAAGAAGAGCTGAATTTTTTAAATTCCTCCTGCTTCCTGACAGAGGAGTGGTTCCAATGAAGAAGTGTCTTCATTACTTGCATATTTGTAAGATGACAAAATGACAGTAACATCAATGTATTATCTCCATTATTTAAACTTTTGCAGTGAAAAATATCAGAATCTGAATAATAGCAGTTTCCACTGACTATATAATTGCAAAATTTGACATTTCAGACATAAATTTTCTCAAAGGAAACACGATTTGATAAAACGTTTTGGTCTTTGGATGAGGTGGATTTGATTGGCTGCATCAAAATTGGTTTATTTTGTCAAACTGCAGTAGAAACACTTTTTTCATGATCAACAGCTGAATGATGCCACTTGCGCAAGATATGAAGACAACAAGAAGTGGCAGGAGGATGATGGTGTGGCATGTTTTTAATGACTTATGTGAACAAACTTATTCACATGTAATTTTAATTTAAGTGTGTATCCAATGGAAACAACTCAATTGTGAAATTGTGTTTTTTGATATTATTGGAAGATAGACAAAGTTTTGTGGACATCTTTAATGGAAACGCAGCCAATGTGGTTCTGTTTTTACTGACCTGAACAAACGAAGCCGGTTCTGTCCAAACCTCCACAGGTATGAGGATGTTCTTGTTTCACCACACAGCTGTTGGACTGGTTGAGCTTGATTTTATTCTTTCTTTGTTTGACTGTTTGCAACACGTTGTCTGGCAACATAAACAATCCGACTGTGCTAGAAATGTCTAAAATTATTTTTAAAATAACCTGAATACTTCATGTTAAGTTCCGAATAACATGGTAAACCCTGCAGTTTATGCCTTAACATCTAACAGATGTTTGAAGCCTTAAATTAAAAAGAAAAGCTCTAATGTCTATTAAACATTTGATCATTACGTTTTCTCCAAGCATTTATCTTAATCTTGCTGTGTTTTCCCACCTGTAGACCAAAATTCCAACTTTTGATATATTTTCAGTCAGTCCTTTTAAATACAAGACATCTGGAAAGTTTTCATATTGCTTTACTTTTTCCACATTTTGCTATTTTAAAGCCTTATTTCAAATTTTATTATTATTTGACAATATTCTTCATACAGATACCAAGATAACAATATAAACATGTGTAACAAAAATTAAGTAAATATTCTATGACTAAAGTCATAATTCAGTGGAGAAAAAATATAAAGAATTTCTGGGATTATTTTAAATCTTCAGAATTCTGAGAAAAAAGGTCAGACATAAGTGAAGAATAAAAAAAAAAATTGAGATTAAATTCAGATTTTCTTAAAAGGAAAAGTTGTGGTATTCATTTCGAATTCAAAATTTCAAAAGTAGAAATTGTTCAGCTTTTTAAACTGTAGAAAATTTAACATTAATCAAAGAGAAAAAGAAAAGTTCTACAAATTTTCAAAATATTTTTTGGAGCTCAGAAATTATTTTTTTTCCAGAAACTTTCCGAGATTAACCTGAAAATGTTGAGTTTTGTCTCAACATTTGTGGAGTTACAAAAATTTCCACGTTTTCTTCAAAAATGTCTTAGATGAACCTAAATATTTTCTTGATATTTGTAGCTCAGAAATGTTCGGGGGGTTTTTCTAGAAATAACAACCGAGCTTTTTCTGTCAGTTGTTAGACTTTTCAAACTCAGAAATGTCTGGGTTTTTTCTAGACAATTTCTGAAAATATTCTCAAAATTTCCTCGTTTTTTTGTAGAAATGTACTCTTTTTTTATATTTTTTTCCTCCCAGTCCCAAAACCTGACCTTTACATTCATCTTAGGGGTGACAAAAGACTTTTGTCATATTTAAGCTAGAATTATAAATGTCAAAAAGAGAACATTTTCAGTTTTTTAAACTAGAAAATGTCAGATTAATCAAACAGAAAAAGGAAAGTTCTACAAATTTTAAAAATATTTTTCTGAGCTCAGAAATTTCACTATTTTTCCAGAAAAGTTCCAAGATTAATCTCAAACGTTGAGTTTTGTCTCAACATTTTTGGAGTTCCAAAATTTCCACGTTTTTCTTAGAAAATTTCTTAGATCAACCTAAATATTTTCTCTCACATTATCGACATTTGGAGCTCAGAAATGTCTGTTTTTTTCTATACAATTTCTGAAATTCTCAAAAGCTTCTCGTTTTTTTGAGGAAATTTACTCTTTTAATATGTTTTTTTCTGTCAAAACATGACCGTGAGGATTCGTTGCATAGGGGTGACCAAAGACTTTTGCACAAACCAATTTAACCTTAAGTCTTTTTATTTACAGAACAATACATGTTTTTCAGTAACAACATAAAGCGGTTCGAGTTCTGCCTGAAAGGCGGCAGACGCCAGCACCGATGCGCCCATTATCGGACAGCCGTCCCGCCGGCTCACAGCGCGCCCAGCTCCCGCTGCAGACGCTCCTTCTCCCGCTGGAGCTCCGCGATGCTCTGGCGGTTCTGCTGGAGCCGGTCCTCCAGCCACTGCAGCAGCGGCCCGCTGACGGCGGACATCTGGCTGCACAGGTTCTTGGTGAACACCGAGCCGTTGTGGATCTTGGTGACCGGGTCCAGGTGGGACAGCCCGTGGATCCGGCGGTACGTGTCCTGCTCCTCCTGGCACAGGATCCGCGGCAGCTCCACTGCGGACTCCAGGCACGCCTTCCCGATCGCCTCGCGCGGCACCACGTGCACGGGGATCTCCACTCGCTCGTACTCGGAGCCCTTCTGCGCCTGCGCGGACTGGAAGCAGGTGTAGAGGACGCGGCCGGTCCTGGTGTTCTTGTCCTCGATGAAGCAGGAGAAGATGAGCCCCACGAAGCACTGGTCCAGCATCTGGTACATGGCCTGGGTCCGCACGTCGACGTGGGACGGCCACACGGTGATGTGCGGGTGGGAGTGGTACCAGCCCACCACCCGCATCGGCCTGCCGGTGGAGTCCGCCAGCCGCTCCGCCTCGGTGGAGGCGGCGGACAGCTGCTCCGGGGAGATCTCCACCCGGTCCTTCCGCTTGTCGGAGCGGCGCAGGATGATCACCGAGTGGATGTGAACGATGCGGGACGCCTCCACCTCCCCGATGCATAACCCCATCACCTCCTCCTTCTCGGTGCTCAGCGCGTGGTTCATGCAGACCAGGAAGGCGTCGGACTCCAGGTGAACCGCGCTGACGGCCATTTTCAACAGAAAACACAAGTTTCTGACGCCAAGAAGAGACGAAAACAAAGTAACACCAAGAAACACTCTCACTTCCGGGTTCCTCTCCTTCGTTTCAGCTCGCTGTGCTTTAGCGCCCCCGGCTGGTCCAGAACGGCTCTGCAGTGACGTCATTGAGGTTGAATATGTTGTCAGAAAAAAACAAGAATTATTATTTTTTAAATGTGTCATTAATTTAATAAAACTGAAAATAAATAGAGAAAAACTTTTTTATATAACTGGACATTCCTCATTCACAGAACATAGAAATAATATACGTAGAATTGTGAAAAACAAATTAAATGTAACTTTTTATTTTAAGCTTTTATGTAACAAAAACTTAATGTGGAAAATTTCCCACATTCACCAGCTATATAAATAACAAACCTAAAATGGAGACTTATAAAACAAAAATCCAAACAGAGCTTTTTATTTTAAGGGTTTTTTTATATATATATAATTGAACATTTAAAATATTTCAGATATGAATTGAATTCATAAATTGCATACCTAAAATTTGTGAGGGAAAAAAACAAACAGGGAAAAAAATCATTGATTTGTTTCATGATGTGCTTCATTACAGGAACATGAAATATTTTATTAAATCTTGAAATAATTCTAGTTTTTAAAATGAAATCAAAGCATTTAACTGAGTCACATATACTGAGTATATATTTATTAATTATTTATGTATTTCCAGTTGTAATAAATTAACACATTTAACTTAATAACTTATTCTATAAGTTATTGTAATTCGTCACTGTAGATACGACTCACATTTACATATTATCAGGTTAAATCTACAGACATATTGAGTTTAAACTTTCAAGACTTAATTAACCTGATCATTAAATAACTTAAAATGAAATCTGAAAAGTGTGGCATGCATTCAGCCCCTTATTCTGATGCCCATGAATGAAATTCAGTGATTTGTGGGCGACCACCTCCTAAATGTTTTTAAAAATCTAAATTTTCAGAAACAATAAATAAATGAGAGTTTTCATGTTGCTGCTGGTTTCTTGACCTCTGATCCCGACAAGGTGACCAATGAAAGCAGACGGACATGATCAGGGTGAGAGGGTCTGACTGTGGCTCAGATAAACACGTCCAGGCTGAGCTATGCTGGGAGTGTTAAAACCTCTGAAGCTCAGCAATGTGAGGGTGATAATCCTTCCTCTGACCCATGAGCAAAGCAGAGAAAATCTGAAAAAACTTCACTTTAAACGCCTGCTAGCGTGTTTTTATGTAAGTTTCATCATCATGTAACATGTATGTTGTTATTTTCCAACCTACTGAAACAAGGTGAAGTTTTCAGAAGATGAAGTTTGAGTTTGGAGGAGAAACCAGAGAGTCGACGGCTGGAAGTTTGTTTCATTTGTTTTGGTCCACAGAAGTTCAGCTTCAACATAATATTTAAAAAGTTAAAGTCCAGAGGATGACATTACAATTACATCACAATTGAAAAAAAGGTGAAAAAAAGCATAAAGATTCAGGCAGTGGCGCCTCCAAGAGGGGGCCATGAGGGGCCCTGGCCCCCCAACCAGCTCATAAAAAGGCTCACAGTGTCACCTGCTTCAATCAAGACAAATATAAAACACAGTAAATACATAAAGACATAAATAATGTATTTTCTTATGTATTATTATTATTATTATTATTATTATTTATTTGTCAGTTCTGCCACTAAAATTCTATTGTTATTTGTTTACAATAAACTTACAAACAAACAAGCTACATCAATGAGAAGTTTAAAAATGGACCGATTTTTTAATTTATTTTCAGTTCTTCCACTTAAATTTTAACTTATTTTTTGTTAATCAAAAGCTTATAAAAAATGTGTCGCGTCGATTCGAAGTTTAAAAATCACCTAATATTATTTATTTTTAATATTCCTGATGTGAGCAGCGCTATGAATGTTTTCTGGGGCCAGAGTGTTCCCCAAAATGTGATTTCAAGTCTATATTTTCTGTATTTAACATCTTTTAGTGTAATTGATAAGATCAATAACAGAAGCACAGCATTGATTAGGCTTAACTTGGGAAGGAGACGTTTTCCCATAAAACCCACTGAATAAAACTCACAGTTCCAGTTAAAATCCCAGCAGATTTTACTGAAATCCATCCATAACCACAACTATAAAGAAAAGTGTCAGATAGTCAATAAGGAGGAAGTGAGTGAGAGGAGGAGAGAGGAAGAGGAGGAGTTACAGGAGATGAAGAGTTCGGCAGAAACAAACCAAAGCCGACAGAAACCGGAGAGGTCGGCCCCACATGCTGCTGTTTTGTGGATATTTGTCCGTGCCGTCGCAGCCTTCCTGTTGCCAGGCGATGAGCGTGGCTCGGATCCATGACAAGCAGAAACTGCGATGGTTCTGGGAGGAGAGGATTGTCCAGCACAGCCAGCAGATGGACCAGGAGGAGAACCGCATGAGGAGCAGCGCCCTGACCCGGTCAGAGGACACTAAAGCTACGGGTCGAAGGTTTAATCCAGAAAGAGTCTCACTGATGTCAACAACAGGTCTTAGTTATTCCCACTATGTCAGGGGTGTCAAACTCCAGTCCTCAAGGGCCGGTGTCCTGCAACTTTTAGACGTGCCTCTGCTGCACCACCTGAATAGAATAATTAGGTCATCAAGGCTCTGGAGATCTGATCCACACAAGAAGGAGGTAATTAAGACATTTAATTCCAGTGTTTTGTACCTGTAGCACATCTAAAAACTGCAGGACACCCTGAGGACTGGAGTTTGACACCTGTGCACTATGTTCTCATCAGGTGCTAAATGAAGGCAAAGCCAATCAAAGATTTTACAACTAAACTAACACACACAAGTAGAGATCAGAAACTTAAATAGCAGCTTCCGTCAGATTTAAAGGATTTATTCTTTCTTGAACAAGTTAGATGAAATCATTGCTAAATAATTCTTAGATAATGAGATTTTAGTCTGCTCCTTTCAGAACAAGCTGTTTAGGGCATCTGTCACTTTAAATCCAGATTAGCTGCTGCTAGACACGCCCACCAAATTCAACGTTTACACAGCTTTGAAAAGCAGAAGTGTGGCCTCCTGCACAACCAACAAGAATCAAGCAAGTGGTTTATGGATGGTACATCAACAACAAAACACTTGACTTTTCCAGCAGCCATTGTACAGCGGGTGGCCAAACATGCTGGAGCTCCGCTTGAGTTGCTAGGTAACAGGGATGGGTTGACTGGGGTTGCTAGTGGTTATTCCACTAAGCCGTCTTATTTGTACTGTTTCAGGAGTGAAACAACGGATTTACTGTGTTAGCATTTCGGCACTAGCATGCTAGTTATCTTGCTAGCTTAGCAGCTAACTGCTTGTTCATAGCAGCGGCCATCACTTTTCTATACAAACATGTTTAAAATAAAAAACCTGAAATAAAAAAATCCTTTAAAATAACCCTATAAAACTAATGTGCATAGATGCACATTAGTTTTATTAAGCCTCGTTTATTGTTATTAAGTTATTATGGGATGGATTTAAGTTTTCTCACTGTTTCTGAACTTTGGTTTAGTTTCTGATAAAATCGTGAACTTTCCTTCTGAAAAGTGTAAAATAAAGTTGTGTCAGGTGAACAGAGTGGACAAACTGTTTGCTGTTGTGTCAGACAGGAAGGGAACTAAAAATAAACTTTATTACTGAGGGAGTCAGAGACGGATGAGTTCATTAAATGCCTCGGCTGTGTTTGCAGCTTGTTTGTCTGTCATTGCGTCGTTGCCTGAGAATGTTGATTAGAGGCCGCGCGGCCGCAGGTTTGAATCCCGGAGATCAGCAAGAGAATCACTTAATTAATCCTTCAGCCAACGCAGCTTTCCTCTTTCCACAACAAGAGACGTCCTGCTGCACCGACCCAGGATCAGCTCCGCAGGACAGAGCAAGAAAAACACAAAGGGAGTAAATCTTCCACTAGATATTTGTATGAAAACACTTAAAAATAATTACATTTGTTAGCCAAATCACTAAGCAACACAATTAGCAAATTAGTGGAAGTGTACCTGCTTCATTTTGAATATGTTTTATTTTCCATTCATATGATGCAGTAAATTGACTGATTCCTGCTTTTCCAGAACAATAACTGCCACATGTCTTTATTTGGACCTGAGCTGACCTTCCTCACCTCCATGTTGTTGTTTTTCTCGTCTTCAGGCTCAGGGAGCAGTGGCTGCTGCGCCTCAACCTGAGGAACCGGCACCTGCAGCACTTCTATGAGGAGAGGAGACAGAGACTGCAGAAAGCTTCTCAGTTTCTCCAAAGACTCAGTTAACCAACAAATCAACCAAAAGCTGCAAAAAATAATCAGAAATGAGATATGAAACCTGGAGCTTCAGATTACATGGAAACATCTGAATGTTTAATAGAAGGAGAAAAAATCAAATAAAAAGAACTGATATTAAAACTTCTGTCATTTTTCAACCTTTTTATTTGTTCCTACATGTAAAACTCAAATCCATATTATGAGTTATTTAAAATAAACAGTCCTCAACTATTTTAAAGTTCTGAAGTTATAGTTAAATTTTCTCGAATAACTTTATTAATGCAGCACATTTCCAACGTTATCCAGCAAAACGAAATGTTCAGATTGGTCAATTATTATCTAATTACATGAATCTTAATGTTAAAACTGAGAGTAAAATCACCATGTTATTAAAGCTGAATTGCTTATAAAATAATTTTAAATGATTTATGAGGAATTGCATTCATCCTAAACAAAGTCCTGATGTTATGAGCAGTGACTGAGTCTGACCGGAGAACCAGTTAGAGGTGATGATGAGCAGCTGGACCTCCTGCTGATTAAAGCCTCACATGTTGGTTAAACCTTCAGTTGTGGCAGAAACCAGTGGAGGATTCTGATGTTTCTAGTGGAGATGTTGCTTCACCGTTATGTTGACTTCTGATTATGGCATTTCTGCACTTTATATGTTTGTGGCCGAATTGTTGGCATGAAATATTCATCATTCAGAAAACTATGAATAAAATCTTAACTGAGTTTATTGACAGATATTTGCTCTGGTCCTGTATAGTTTGTCTAGTCAAAGTACTGCAGGGAGAAAAATGGCCGATTACAAGAGTGTTTAACATGAGCTATTCAGGGACTGTCCTGTAGATGTCAGCAGAGAGCTGTTAACTGAATGTCTTTAGAGATCAAATCACATCTTTAGATATTTTTACAGAAACTTTGGGGAAACTTGGCCAGGTTGTGTATTTTCTACAAATCTTTAATCATTTTTACCCAAATTGAAATTTCAGCTGTCTGACAATTTTTAAAACTGTAAAACTTTTCAAATTTACACACAATATATGTGACAAAACAAAGTTATTTAAGGGTTAAAATGATTCATGATGAATTCAGTTTAATTTACAGCAATTTGTTGGAAAACAGTTTTTTTTTCTTGTCCAGTGAAGCAAAACACAAAAAACTGTTTTCACGTTCATCTCTTTTCTTTGCCAGAAACAGTCAGATGTTTTCTGAGCAGTTTTTCTGTCTTCATGGCAGGAGGAGATGCAGGGAGTCGTTTTAAATTCCTCCTCATTCACATCTTCATTAATCTGTTTTAAATCTGCTGTAGTTTTTTCTCTCCTCTGCTGCAGTTTCTGAGTCTCTCCGGTGCAGAAACACGGCTGGACGTCTGACCTGCTGACAAACTGGAGCTAAAATCACGTTAACAGCTTTTCACCGACTTCTTCCATTCAGACGGTGAAGCGTTTTTAATTAACTTGTTATTTGGAGTCGGCTGGGTAACAATGGGGAGATTACACTCTGATTACTCTGGGATTAAGACTAGAAAACCTTCCTGATTATCTCCTCATCCCTATATTAGTTGTTTCTTCTGTTCCTCTGCAGCAAAACTCCTGGTTTGGGTGATTTTATTGAGGTTAAAGTCAATCAAGAGAAAAGTTGAATTGTTTTGGATTTTATTTTGGCGGAAATAAGAGATAAACAGTTAGTTGTGTTAACCCCAAAGCACTAATTATAAATTACACCCAGGCTGAACTGCTGCTACACCAACAAGGTACTTAGCAAAAGCTAATGAGTGGAAGCTAATGCTAAAGTGCTAACTTTAATTAAAATTTTATCTGCACTTGCAACTCTGCAAAGCTGAAGCACCAGTTTAATTTTGATGTTCAATAATGACCTTATATATTATTTTTATGTTCATATCTTCTTCTCTACTGTTTGTTTTACTTTATGTTTCAAATATTGATTCAGGAAAAAAAGATGGTAAACTGTTTTCACCCACTTCAAAATAAGAGCATGAATATAAATGTCAAGCGATTCTTAGCAGTCAAAGCAGATGTTGAACTTTATTCAGATGAAAGTACATCAGAGCTGTAGAATTTATTTAGGAAAGTTCACTAAACATTTTCAAACTTAGCAAAAAGGCTAAAGAAAACAATTAGCTTAGCTGTTAGCTAAATTCTGCAGCTTTACGTTCTTGAATACCAAAATATTGATACAGAATAAACAAAAGAGCCGATGGGAACATTCAGTTTTTCACAAGACATATTTTATTTAAATTAAATAGAGGCCCTGAAACATGTTGTCTTCTTATTTTAGTTAATAAAGCTGCAGATGAAGGTAAATGTGACTAAAACTAAACAACAGATGGGAGCTGCTTTTATAACCCAAACCTGATGCTCTGGATTTCATGTTCAGCGTCACGTTAACAGAGAAAAAAAACACATACATGCCACACTTTAGTGCAACTTTTATTATTTTCCATCATTTTTGCTCCAATTTAAAACTTTCTTACTTTATCCCATGAACCAAAACACATTTAATTTTATGGCCAATTAATTGAAATAAACCTGAAAAGGTTCTTTATTTTTATTCTTTTGAACCATTGGGAGCTTCAGAAAACCAGGCGACGGACTGCAGAGCAGCTCCTGTTTGTTTTAGATAAGAAAGCAGCAGATAATCAAATCCAAGCTCATCAATAAACTGGAGATAAGAGGCAGGAGAGAACGGCTCCCCTCTGGAAATACCTGCAGATAACAGAGAGGCTGGAAACGGCAGAACCGGTTAAAACAAAACCCGGAGCATCAGCAGCATAAATAAAGCTTTAATTAAACAAACCAGGTTAAAGACAAAACGTCACATCGGTTCGGTTTGGAACAGGAAGTATTTTCTTTCACAAAGAAAAAATAAAATGACAACATTTTCCTTAAAAATCTTATATACAGCTTCCTTCATTTCATTTACACTGACGAATATTAGGCCCACTGAACAAAAACTGATCTGTTTTCAGAAGTTTGACTTTAATGTTGGATGAACGTCAAGAAAAAAAGCCAGAAATCATCAAAATCCTGAGGGAAAAACTACAATTTTTGGAAAAAATAAAACAGTTTGAGGGGGGGGGGGGGGGGAAGAAATTGACTAATATAAGAGCATAAAACTACAAGAAAGTTTTTTATGAGTAGTGAA
>CAEGAD010055424.1:0-127695 GCA_903067055.1 Poeciliopsis paucimaculata
CCAACCATCCAACCATCCAACCAACCAAACCTCCATCAACCATCCAACCATCAACCATCCAACATCCATCATCCATCCATCCATCCATCCATCCATCCATCCATCCATCCGTCCATCATCCATCCATCCGTCCATCATCCATCCATCCATCCATCCGTCCATCATCCATCCATCCATCCATCCATCCATCATCCATCCATCCATCCATCCATCCGTCCATCATCCATCCGTCCATCCATCATCCATCCATCCGTCCATCATCCATCCATCCATCATCCATCATCCATCCATCCATCCATCCATCCATCATCCATCCATCCGTTACCTTTAAATAGTTTCAAACAACAATATTATTGTTTATCGCAATACGTTCTGGAAAAATGTCTCGTCCAGTAAAACTAATTATCATGACCGGCAGAGAATCTCTTGTTGTTACAGGTTTTTCCTTCCACTTAACTTTCCATCAGTATTCTTGGAAACCGCCCTCCAATAGCAGCTATCTACATGTTTGTAATAATCATGTTTATTATCATCGGTTCCGTTCAATAAACTACAAACAATCAGTAATACGATTTTAAACGGATCAACTCGTTCCCTCCTGTGTATTTGCTGTGGCTGTTTCATTTTGGGAGTTGTTTTTTGTTCTCCTGCAGAATGAAATGTTGTTTCTGCGGCGTTCAGTCGGCGCCTGGAGCCGAGCGCTCAGCCGTGCAGAAAAGACGGCAGCGACTCCGAAAGCGGCCGCACCAAATGTGATGAATAGTTTGAGTCACCGGAGACGCTTTGTTGCTCACAAATCATGATTGGATTTTCAAAAAGGAATGCTAACAGACTCTTATTATCAGCAGCCAGCGGAGGAGCGTGTGTGTGTGTGTGGGCGTGTGTGTGTGTGTGTGTGTGTGTGTGTGTGTGTGTGCGTGTGTGGGCGTGTGTGTGTGTGTGTGTGTGTGTGTGTGTGTGACCTGAATGCTGTTTTTTCTGCCCTCACACTCGTCCCTCAGGAATAAATTGAGGGGTAAAGTAGATGGACTTCATTTGCTCTCTCCTGGATGTGGAGTAAGCGCGGAGGAGATGATGAGCTTTTGTTCCCCTTGCCGGCGCAGCGAGGATCTCGGCTCATCAGAGGTTTCATGGCCTCCATTAGAGATGAGCGGCGTGTCGCCGGCTGCAGACTGGCTTAAATCGCCTCTTTAAACTTCTTGTCTTGGAATAAAAACCTTTCAGTCGAAGTTTTGGCTCCAGCTGGTTTAGAGTTGGTCGTCAAGTTTAACTCCAAGGTTAGAAAATAACGGTAGATGGTACATTTTTTTTAATTTGCCAAATTATTTGCAAAAACTTAGCATTATCATTGATTTCATTAATTTTTTACTTTTTCTTTTAGAGCTCATTTAAAATATTGGAAAGAAAAATAAGGTTGTGAAGATGGCACGCTATTGCAGCTAATCCAGGACTAGCATTCATTTTTCTTTGTGCTGATTGGTTGAAACCCTAAGAGCAGACATGAGGAACACTGCAGATGTTAGCTTCTACGTTAGCACAAACACATTCCGTTAAAAGCGTTTTCACCAAAATCTTGCAAATACTGAGTCGTCTGTGATCCTCCAGCATTAATTCAGTTAAATTCAGTTTATGTCGCGCCACTTAGAACAAATGTTGACAAAAAGTAATTTTATTCCCATCAATCCTAAAGCGTTAAGCTCAGTTCATTAGTATTGACATAAGGTTGTCATGGTAACAAGTTTAGCTTGTCGATAAATAGTCCCAGTATTAATTGTGATAAACAATTATGTTGTTTTGAAACAGTTTTCCAGTGAAATGTTGTTCCAAACGCATCATTTATCCACAACCAGCATGTTTTAAATAAAAACAGTAGCCTCCACCGGGAAACTGAAACTGGGTCATCAGCCGGTCTTCCATCCAGAACCTTTGACCAAATCAACGCAGTAACAGTTCAGAAGGCACTGAATAAACCTCCTTCCTTAGGGTTCGTTCACACCAGCCAGTTTTAGTCTGTTTATATATAACTTCAGTTTGTTTGTCTGGAGAGTTCGGTTCATTTGCGGAAGTGTGAATGCGAATCAAACTCCAACCTACAAACCTTGGTTTGGGTTCAGTTGAAGTGAACTCTGGTTCGGTTCAGATGTCATGGTTTCTTCCAGTGTATTATAAGCCTGGCAGCCCGTCATGCTTTGCTAGGCCCCCCGCCAGGCTAAGCATTTCTTGCTTGTGTTTTAAGGAAAATAATATTAATAATTTAAAAAATAGCTTATTTATTTATTTTAAGCTGGATTGCAAGAGTCTCTGTTCTGAGCGTTTCAGTCGCGGAGAAGATTTATTTCTGAAACTTTTATAGTTAATGCATTTAAAGTCGGAAAGCGCTAGCAGCAGAAATGGCTCCTGGTCTTTAGCTTAAAGAGAAATCCTCCAACCGCTAAAATCTGACGCCTCCATCTTGTTTCCATCTGGTGAAGAAGGATGTTGCTCTGTGTCTTCGGAGGTTTTTTGTGTCGTTTCCTTCAGTGGTTCTCGGTGCAGCGCCCCCACAGGCCAGGAGGGGAACAGGTTGGTTAAAGGGTTCAGTTGGTTTGAGAAAGAACCACAGCAGCTGGAAATGGAATAAATGTTGAAGTTTTGGTCCCAAATCAAACAAACACTTAAACTCTGACTCATTCTTTTCCTCCTCAACTAAAGATTAACAAAGAACCTCACTGCTTTTGAACGCCCCTTCAGTTACTGATTCTTCCATTCAGGATCACCATTTAGCCAAGACTGTTGGGTTTGTTGGTTTTCTATTATTTACTGCATTTACTGGTAAATTGGGGAGATGAAACCAGTGCCTCAGCAGGTCAAGGTTGGCCTATTCCTGTTATTTTGATCTCAAACTTCATCTCACAAATTCACAGTTTTCTTTTCACTTCCTTTGTTGTATTTCTACAAAGTACAGAGAAAATCTGAGCGTTTAAAAAGCATCAAAGCTGTAATATAAAAAAAAACATTCACCGATTAAAAATAATAGTCTAGATGGTTTACGACTTGCATAAAAGTGCTTATTCATCGAGTTTTGCAATAAATCAGTGACTTCTTGTGCTGTGTTGGTCTGTTTGGGGTTCATGAAGCGTCCCGTTTCGAATCGCCCCTAAATGCATCGTAAAACTTGTTTGTAAGGCGATGTCTCTTCCTCTTCATCGCTCTTCTCTCCTTTCTGGGAGGATCTGACTCGTGTCTCGTCCCCTCCCCTCTGGACAGGCCAGGATCGTGAGGATTACCCGGGTTTTGTGTTTCAGCGAGGAGAAGGATAAGAGGGAAGAGGAGAGAAGGAGGAGTGGAGGAGCGTGTTGGCACACTGAGTGAGGATGGAGGGATAAAGATGGAGGAGGGGAAGAACTCCGGGGATTCTGGAGTTTTTCCTTCCCTTTATTGTCTCTTCTGTTGAGTTTTTCTCTCGCTGCGCTTCGTAAAGCTCCGGCTTTTACAGACACAACCTCATTATGGCAGCCGAGTGTTTTCAGACTACAGAGTGGAAATCCAACAGCAGACACACCCCTCACTGTGGGACTCCCACACACACCCTATCAGCTCTAATTTACAATAAATCATATTCACACTCCCAGACATGGATTCAGAAACGCTTCATTTCTGCTTCACAATTCACAAACAGTCATAATTTATTATGTTTATGCAGTAAAATGGAAAAGAAAACGTGAAGTTTTCCACATTTTATCTCGTTTTAACTACAAACTTTATTATCAACATCCATAAATATGAAATATTTGACCCCTTTATGCTGATGATGTCATGATCTCTCATCACAGCAATAAGAATCACATTGATAAAATCATTGCTGTTGCAAAGTGAGCATATTTTCTACTGAAGTTATTGTTGAACGTCATGATATCGTCTGCAAATAAACTGACATTTTTCCGTTTCCTTTCCAACAAAACACTTTGGGAATGATGTCAGCCTTAGAACTTATGTTACAGCTGAAAACAAAAGTTTGCAACTTCTAATAGATTAACTAACATGTTTAAGTAAACAGATGCTTGATGAACCATCATACCCAGTACAGACATGATGGGAATGTCCAACCATTATAGTGGTCAAGAACGAGACAAATTCTGGTCCAAAATGTGCAAATTAACTCCATAAATAATCCGAAGACCTGGAGAAGATGCTGCTGAGGCGACTGATAAGTCCTGCACCGACATGTTCTGAACGGCCGCTCTGCAAAAGAACCAGTTCCCAGTTCTCTACTGGGACGAACGCTTTCATTTCTGGAGCTAATATCTAAAATCTAAAACTCTCTAAAAGATGTCCTCTTTGGTTTTCTGGCTTTTAGCAAACAGAAATAATTTTGGTGATTCAACAAAAGCATCAAAATTAAGTTCTTCTCCCCCCCCAAAAATATAAAAAACAGAATAAACTGAAAACACGAAGTGAAATTACCACAGAGATGCACAACTTAAATAAAATCAGTAGCTAAATGATCACAAAACAATCAAAGTATCAGAATAAGAAGGCCCAACGTGACTGAGAATAATAAACAGAGGGGCAGAGGCGCCATTATGGGTGAATGACTGCAAATAGTCAATAAAAGCAGGAGAAACAGAAAAAAGATTACAAGAGAAACATTAAGGCAGAAATGAGAGAAAAACCGAACCCAGAGTGAAGTGGCGGTAAAGAAAAGCTTCCCTCCATCTTGGAGGGGTTATTTCAGTGAGGAGGTATCCGGGGGTAATTAGCCCCCTGCTGGTGACCGCAGCACTCTGCCGTGATGAATGGACCCACAGAACCGGCGGCAGTGTTTTTAATGAAAAAAGCTCTGGACTGAAAATGAAGAAAAAAGCACCAACTCTCCGCCCCCACTTACCCTGACGCTCCAAAGTAAAACAGCGCCTGTTTAATTTCATTCATTTAAAGCTGAAAATCAAACCAAACTCAGTTTAAATGGTTACTTGGCAGTTTTCCCTCCAACTTCCTGCAGCCGCTGAAGTGAAGATGACAGAATCAGAACCGTGACGTTACATCGGATAACATCCTCATATCTCCTGGTTTGTCCTTTATTCTGTCTCTCTTTCTCCATCTTTGCGTTTGTTGCCATTCGTCTCTCGTCTTATCTGCGTCCCCGGCTGTCAGGCAGCATCTGCGATAAGAAATGGCAGCTGGATCGACGGGACAGACTGCAGTCGACTGTCACTTTGTGTCTTTAATTTGGAAAACGATTCGTCATGCAGCCACCTGTCTGGACAGTAGACATGCTTTTCCTGCTAAATACGGGAAAAACCACGTTCTGAGTCATTATAGTTAATCAGATTAATCAATTACTGAGATAATTAACTATTGTAGTTAATTGTAAAAATGGTTTTTGAGTCTGAATACTTCAGTTAAAATGTGCCCATTTTTATCCAATTAATCAATTAATCGGCAGAATAATCGATTAAGTCTGTAAAGATTAATCATTTATCAGAATAATCAATTTCTAAAATTAGTTGCCTCCTTGTTCATGTTATGATTGTGTTTGTTAAACTACATAAATGTTTGAAAATATTTGGTAAATCTTGACTTTTAGTTCCTTTAACATAAAATTTAATTTTACACTTTTATTCTCCATAAAAATGTTTAATTATTTGGACAATAGTTGACTTTAAATGCAACATTAGATTTGTTGAATTATGTTTTTTACTTTTAAAACTTAATTGATTTTA
Source organism: Poeciliopsis paucimaculata (assembly GCA_903067055.1). Taxonomy (NCBI): domain Eukaryota; kingdom Metazoa; phylum Chordata; class Actinopteri; order Cyprinodontiformes; family Poeciliidae; genus Poeciliopsis; species Poeciliopsis paucimaculata. The sequence goes on from CAEGAD010055424.1 coordinate 5,703, forward strand.
ACTTTCTTTTAACTATCTTTTTTTTTTTTTTTTACTCTATTCATAATTAATTTTACTGTAATTTGAGGCTTAAATTTAAACTGTTAAACTTTCAACTTAAATCTTAAATATAAACTTAAACATTTTTGTTTAATATTGATTTTAAACTTTTGAGTTTTGGTAAATTAATTTAAACTTTAATCTTTAACTTTAACATCAACCATGGACTTGACCTTAAAACTTGAAGTTTCTAGAAAATTCCTGGTTAAACTTTTATCTTTATCAAATTGAGCTAAAAGTTTAACTGCAACCTTAATATTAACTTTCAAGTTTTAGACCAGAAAAACATTTTTGCTTTTATCTTTAAATGTCACTCCAAGCTGATTTTTTCTTCTTCCAGTTTTTATCTAATTTTATTTATTTGCATTAAAATTTCAGTTTTATGTTGGAAATCCATGTCCAATAGTCAATTAAGCAATTTATCAATCTTTGGATGATACTTCTTCATAAAACTTTAGTTATTTTTATTTATGTTTAGTTATGTCTGGACATTTTCTGACCATAATCGTGCTTTTTGCAGCAGTTTTCCCAGCCTGCAGCCGAGGCGGTTAAAACCCAACAAGTTGAGGCTCAGACTCTGGAACCATTTCAGTGGAAACCAGGGATGTGTCTCTAAGTTTTTCTTCCATATCTGGTTTGGGGTATTGAATCAAAACGGTGACGTTGGCAGCAGCAGAAGTGAATCGATGAGATAAAAGATGCTGAAGAGCTCGATAGAGATGAGGCGGAACCGCTGAAAACGACCGATAATCAGCTGAACTCTTTCAACTCCTTTAAAATCGCCCGTCTTTAAAGTTTACAGGGTTATCATGAGTCCAACAGATAAGACTAGAGTGGCTCTGTTAGGAGAAAAGATTTTACAAGCAAAAACCTCCCATATGCTAAAATATGTTTCATATTTTCCCAGTTAGGACGTCAAAGACTTTTATAGATGAGCTTTAAGGGCAAAACATTCATAACTCTGATGCTTTATTTCTATATTTTTACCCCATTCTTTCACTGACAGCTAAAGTTAGGACTTCACAATATTAGAAAATCTTGAGTTTTCAGCTAAAATATCTGCCTGTGTTCTTCTTTTTTTTCTCTTTCTAAGCTGTCTGAACTTTCGCATGTTTGAAATCTGACATTCAGAGACGCATAAAGTCAGTTACCAAATCAGCCTTCAATCACCTGAAGAACATTTCCAGGATTAGAGAAACACATGCATGCTTTTATCCTCAGCTGCACTGATTTCTACACCACTAACTGTTTCTATTCACCATATATAATTGCACAATTTGACGTTTCAAATATAAATTTTCTTAATGGAAACAGAAAGTTTGAAGAAACTTGACTTTAAAAAAATTGAGGTGGTGTTTTTGGTCATGTCAAAATTTATTTCATAAAACTTTTATACTTTTTTCACATTTTACGAGTCACATGATCAACAACCAGATTTTACCGCTGGCAAAAACCATGAAGAAGTCGACAGGAAGTGGTTGGTGTATCATGGATTTGTTGCATGAACAAACTGATTCATGTGGTTTTAATTATGTTTTTATTTAATGGAAACACCATAATTGTTTTTTTTTACATTAGCATACATTTTAAAGGAAATGCAGCTTCACAGGTCTGCATAAAAAATTCAGGCATCTGATTCTGAATGCTTTCTCACTAAATCCCCATTTCTAAAATCCTTTCTTTTGTTAGTTTTATAAACCAATTAACTAATTAGCACTAAAATGAATTAATTTTTAAAAAACGAACAGCAGCGAATGTTGATTATAAATCAGCTTTTATTCCCAGGAACATTCAGATTTTATTAACGGGGCAAAAATGGAAAAAGTTCAAATAATCAGTGACAAACCAATTTGGTGCTCAAATGTAAGATCAGATCTGATGATTGTTGATTTAAAGTTATTTATATTACGGCTGTTTGGCGCCAGTGTCGTTCAAGCAGAGAATCAACATTGCACAGTTAAAGCCTTTCATCGTCGTCCCCGGACCAGAAGATTTGCTGTAACTGACAGTGACCCCCCTCCCTCCTTCCTGAGGTCACGACCTCCTGGGAAACATTCCTCCGCTTCCACAGAAAGGGAAGTCGTTGGCAGTCGACTGTGCAGGAAATTAGTTTCCATCCATGTCTGGGCATAAAGAGGCAGGAATGTGGTTTGGATTTAAACGGAGCTTTTTGGAGCAGTTCTCCATAAACAGCCAAACGGAGCGATGAAGAACTTTTAACAAACATTTCAAAACACTTCATCAGGAGTGGCTTTCTGTACTTTTCTAATATTGTTCCACTTTACTGACTGTTGCTGACTTTTGTTGTACCATATTATGGAGGTCTTGACTTTGACTAGACCATAGCAATGCAGAACATCCAGAGCTGAGGAACAGTTCACACTGCTGAACTCGAGCTGCACCAAATGCAGCTTCTCCTCATGACTTATTTACACACACACATATCTACTTATATATCACTTAGATTAGTTTATTGTTCATTTGTTTATTTTATTTAATAATTTATCTATTTTATGTTTTTATAGTGTAGTGGATTCCTTTATCTGGAACCTGAGTATAAATTTGATTCCACAAACTCTCCAGGTGGTTTGACGATGGAACCTTGCACCGAAAACCACTGAAGGAAACGACATGAGCGCAACTTCCTGTTTGCCAAAATGTGAACAAAAATGGAATGACATCAGATTTTACTGTTTGGAGGATATAAAAAACAAACACAAGCTATTTCTCCCACTAGCGCTAGGCTAAAATGTTTGCTTTGGTTGTATTTACCCAGAATGCCCTGCGCTGTAGACCACTTCCTGGTTTTTGAGCGGTCCTTTTAAATATATAAAAGTAGTTTGCCTTCTTCAGGGACTATCCTAAAACAAATGACTTGATGTTTATGGGACTGCGCGGTGTAAAAAACTATTTCAGACATTATTATATTAGGAAGAAGTGGTTGATTGACAAAGCCAGATGATGAAAAGGTGAGAGACGAAAAGGAAGAACAGGAGCGAGATGAGTTAAATTTAAAGTGAATAGGTGTGAAAGTTCGACAAGGTGAAAACTGGGAAGAGAGTGGAAGTATATGAGGAGGAGAGGTGAGGCTACACGGAGGGAAAGGTGATGAAAAGTAAATTAAATGAGAACACCTTTTGGAGCTGAGATGAAACAGGTATTCAGGCTGCAGATGCTTTTTATGAAGTCACACAGCCTGTTGGATTGTAGTTTCAGGCTTTTCCACTGATATTTAATCATGTCACAATCCTCCTGCTCATTACTTTACTCTCTTTCCCCTGCAGTGTAAAATTACATTTACCAAAAACTAAGATTTCTTTTTGTAAAAACTGGAGTTATGGCGTTTTAGTGCCTGAAATTAAGTCAGGAAGATTCTTACAGGCCCATAAAATCCTGGAAAAATACCAGATGAAGCTGCAGAATGAGGACGCACTGATGGGCCGACCCGATACGGAAAAACGCCTGAACTGACTTAAAACATTTCTTTATTTTCAACACAGATGTAAACGTACAGAAATACAAATTTATCTAATAACTCTGCATCAGTGCAGCACTCTTAAAAACAATAGCCTCACACATTTGGTCAAATATGTAAAAACAACTTTAAACTTCTACTAATTTCACACACATTAATTGTTTTGAGCTTTTTGAATTTTGTTTCTTAGAAAATTAGGAAATTGGATCAAACTTATAATAAAACATGTTTCAGAAATGTAATGTTCTGCTGATGTTGGAATATTGTCTCAGGTTTTTCTGCAGACAGAAATCTGCATTTATGGGACGTAGAGAGAAACTTGAGACTTAAGTTCAGGTTTTAGTTGGATGCAAAGAGAATCAAACAAGTTCATTCAGTTAATTTTTTTTGTAAAAACATCCTCATTTAATTGCACAAATAGAAATTACAAAAATAAATTAGCTTTATGGAAACCGTCAATTGTGAAAAAGCTTTTGAGCCAGGATTAGGTGGTTTTCCAGGATTAGGTGGTTTTCCAGGATTAGGTGGTTTTCCAGAATTATGTGGTTTTCCAGGATTAGGTGGTTTTCCAGGATTATGTGGTTTTCCAGGATTAGGTGGTTTTCCAGGATTAGATGGTTTTTCAGCTTTATTAAAATTAGCCAGTTTTGAAAACTGTAATGGAAACACTTTTTTCACATCGGGTGATTAACAACCGGATGTTGCTTCTGGCGGAAATGACAAAAAAGCCGACAGGAAGTGGTCAGTGAATGAGGGTTTTTAATGCGTTGTGATTGTAATTGCGTTTCTTATTGAATAGAAATGGTAAAATTGCATTTTATTTCAACGTTAGCAGAATATTCATAAAGTTTCTTCCACATTGGTAATGGAAACTCGGCTAATGACCAATAAAAGTGACCCTAATGTCAGATTTGACTCTGCAGGTTTATTTTCTCAGCAATAAAGCAGCTGCTCCTCTTTGGGTGCTCACTGTGGGACTGCAGCTTATTGTAGTTTATAGAGCTCTTTTTGCTGCTAAAGTCCAAAGAAAACATTTAAAGTCCTTTCAGATAGTCTGGGGAACTATTGATCTGACCACTTTAAAAGATTACAAGAGTCTTGGTGCTTTAAAAGAAAAACTTAAAGAAACTTTGGCTAAAAAAGTTTTATTCTTTAGTATACTTCTTATGCAATAAGTACCGAGTGCTAGAAGAACATAAACATCGCTGTGGTAAAAGAGAGAGCAACGTAGGAGAGCAACTTTCTCTTCCAAAAACTTCAGTAATTGGATTTTGAGAGAGGAGGAACAGCCGTTCACCTCTCAGGACGATGGATCAGATAGAAGCTGGAGAAAATGACCAATTCCCCGCGCCTGCCTCCCCACGGGTTGGTTAACGCGCCCGCAGTTGAAAAGTTCAAAGCAATCTGTCTCTCTCTCACTCAGTCAATACAACGAGGAATATTTACAGCCTCTGTGTTTTATTACAGCAGAGCAGCTGCAGATTGAACAGATGTAATTAAAGAGGTTTTGATTGGAAACAGAAATTAAGTTGTTTTCCTGACGAGTTCAGATTTAATGCAACACAATGTGAAATGATGGTTTATTACACACCTATTTCTATTTTCTCATATTAAAACTAGTCAACTCTAACACTGAACCAACAGCAGCTTCACTCTTTCATTTACTTTGTGATCGCCAAGAAGTTCTGTCAGTTTTTTAGTTTTCAAGCAAAAATCTACAATCTGCTACCAGGCGCCTTGTTTAGCTTTCTGAATGAAATTAGCTGCTTTTCACCTTTTACTTCCTTTTCTCTTCCTGTCTTCTTTCATTTTTCCTTTTTATTTTTGTCCCTTTCGTCTTTTTTCTTCTATTATCATTAGCAAATGATAAATATAACTAAAGTAATCCTATTAATGATATTTCTTTTCTAAGACAAAATAACCGAAATATGTTCAGGAAAATATTAATTGGATAAAAACATAAATTCAAAACCTTTAGCTTTAATATTCCCACCATTTCTGTCATTCGTGTGCTTCTATTAACAGAAAATGTCTGTGAAACTTCATTTTACCTATTATTATTTTAGATTAGTTATTGAACGCGGTTGATGGTCTGTTGGTCAGATTATTGGAGTAAATAACTGTTGTGTCGATTCTTCCTCCTGGAGTTCACATTTTCTCTGAAAACCTTGGAAAATTTAAAAGATTTTATTACTCTGTTGAAGGACACCAAAATGATAATAAAACTACTGAGTTGTATGAATAAGGCAGATAAAGAGAGTAATGAGAAAGCCGTTGCTGTGGTGCTTGATGTTGCATCCCTGGTGGATAACAAAGTGCATTAATGATGCAGCGTCTGAACTCTTGAGCAGGAAACTAATATCCAGCTATTGTCAGGTTTGGAGGAGAACTGAAGGGGAAACTTTATATTAAAACAGCCTGTGGCGCTCTGAGTCCATATCGCTTTATATTCCAAACCAAATCGTCTCAATATTGCAGCTGTGACTCCTGCCTACTAAAGAGATCGTCGTCTTGGCTTTGCTGCAGCCTGAAATGAGTCGGATCGGTTCATAGTTTCCTCACCTCTATTTTCCTAACTTCCTCCTTCATGTCTTTATTTTTTGCTTCCGTTGCACAAGGTTTTTATTTCCAGGAAAATAAACAGCCTCACAAAACTTTAGCTAAATCTTCAAATTACTCTTGTAAGTGTTGTAGTTTTTTACTTTTTAATAATTTCCTGAATGTTTTCCAGCAGTTTTCTGTTTTTCCTTTTAGTTTTAATGGTTTGACTCTTTCACCAGCCTCTGATTTTCCTCGTGAAGCAGAGGATCTTTAACGAACGTTTTCATCGACCGGCTCCTCCTCTGCTTCCTCTCCTCTCTATGCTCATCAGCAGACACAGGATTCCTACTAACTTCACTCGTTTCCCCTTTAAGAAGTTGAAATTAGCTCTGTCTGACGTTTACACTCGGGAACGGAAATGTTGAGGGAACAGGAGAAAAATCAGGTTTCTTAATTAGGAAGTTGTTTAATGAAGAATCATTTTAGAGTCGGAATAAATGAAAACAACAGAGAAAATAAAAGCAAACTTGTCTCAGTAGCCACCTGAAATTAGACCAATTTGACATTTCAAAAATAAATTTGCTAAATGGAAGCACGCCAGTTTTCAAATAACGAGTTGTAATTAGCAACTGGATGTTACTACTGTTAGAAATGACAAAGAATATGACAGGAAGTGATGGTGTATGGTGTTTTTAATGAATTATCACATGAACAATTTTATTCACATGTGAATTTAATTGTTTTTTTATTAAATGAAAACAGTAATTGTGAAATAGTTTGTTTTTTTACATTATCAGAATATCAACAAAGTTTTGCACACATTTGTGATGGAAACACAGCTAATCAATCTTTTTTGTCCTACCACAACAAATGTAAACAGCTAATATACTCTACTTACTTTAACTGGAACAAATGAGATTGATTTTTTCACAAAATATCTATTAATCCTAAAGGGACAATTTAGAATAAACATAAATATTGAATTATATTCCAGTTATATTAAAGTCCAAATGAATTGTGAATTAGAGTATTTTCAACAACAAACATCCACAATGTGTCTGCTTATAAACTTAAAGTGCTCAGTAGTTTTTTATTTTAATGTTGCATCACAAACACTGTAAAGTCATACTTTTAAACTTTGTAGTTGACTTTAGGAAAATCATTTCTCCCTTCACTGAATGTACAGAAAACAAAGGAAAAGCTGATAAAAAGACAGATTCCTCTTCCTGTCTGAAGTTAAATCAGTTTTATGCCAGATACAATCACCAACATTTTTTCTATTTTTCTAAAGTTTAAACGGCTTGAATTTAACTGTGGGACAAGTGTTTGAACCCTGAACTCTTACTGACTTCAAATTGAAGATTTCTGAAGAGTCGTTTTCCTGCCAAACTGGTTTTACTGTAGTTACAAACAAGGCTCAATATTTTCTGAAAACATTATTAAGAATGTGAGTTTCTAATCCCAGTTTAACCCCAGTTGGATAACCAGCTGCAGCGCTCCTCGTCCCTCCTGCAGCTGCAGATAAATCCTCCTGGTTCATAATGTTTGAGCTGCTTTTATTCGTTTTGGATCCAGCCGCGCCTGCGATGGATAAGAATCTGCGGGTTTTTGCATTGCAGCCTGTGTGGATGAATATGAATCAGCATTCTCCATCAGTCACCTTCTGACTTCCAGTTTTCCTCTTCATGCTTCCCTGCAGCTGGAGGTTCCTGCTTTTATCGCAGAAACATAAACACAGTTTGTATCGGCAAACAGCAGGACTGTAACATCACACACACCTCTGCTGCTCTGCTGAACCTAATTCAGTCTCCCACGCTCACCTTCTTCTCTTATTGGCTCTTCTATCTCCCAAAATGTGCAGCGCCTCAGATTACTGTGGTGAGACGGGCCGGCTGGTCCAGACCGGGTGGAGACGCTCTGAAAATCACCACCTGCACCAACGTGCCGTCACTGGCGTCTTCTCGCACATTATCAGACGTCCCAGCAGCTCTTTTCTAATTAGCAGCAGGGTGAGCTAACTGCGGCGCGGCGCTGCAGGAGGTGTGGCCCGCTGCGATGCTTCTGCGCTTCTTTTTTGGTTCGCACAGCAGGTGTGACACACCTGCGGTTCGTGAATGTTAGCGGTTTTTTGTAAGGCATGCAAGTTCATTTATTCCTTTTAAAAAGGAAAAATAATCTGTTTTTATGAGGAAAAACACCATAAAGATGAAGTGTTATGATTATTGTGTGCAATTTAAGCACAAAATGCAGCAATTTTAGACCAAATATTCACACAGGATGCAGAGGTGATAACTTTTGAAACAAAATCGAGACAAAAAAAGTTTGAATCCACATACATCTCGAATATCTGGCGTCATTCTGTTTTGATAATTGGTCATTATTGTCATAAACAAGTTGTGTGTTGTTCAGTTTGTGTGAACAAAAATTAAACTGAACTTGTTTCTCAGGCTAGCTCGAACAAAGCATCACGCTCCTTTAATTTGGAAAAGATGAGTGAAAAATGAATAAAACTCACAGAAATGAGAAAATTACTTTCAACTAGATGAAAAACGATGAAAAATTACTATTTCCATTGGCAGATTATTTCACTTATAACATGTGAAACATGTATTTTATAAGTGAAATAATCACCCAGTGGAACTACCAACTTTTCAGAAAAAACAAGGTCATATTTCATGCTGAAAAATTACTTGTAAGTTAGTTTTGTCTCATTTGCATAGAAACTAGACAAAACTTTCTTGGTAAAATGTTTTTTACAGTGTAAGTTGGAGGCAAAAGCTAATTCTGAGCTGGGGATTGTTATTGTTGTCATAGCAACTGCAGTTAGCTATGGATACCTACCAATATGGCCGTGGGCTCTGAAGCACCCGGGAAGTGTGACGTCATGCGAGAGCTAGTTAAGACTTGCTGTCATGGTTACGCGTCATAGCAACTGTCAAAAAGTCTGCCGCAGGATCAAATTATCAATCATTTAATATTTAAAAGCTGCATCATCAGACGGACCAAAATATAAAGTTAAGGGGAAATTTTTGTATTTTCAGGACCAAAGTGACAATAATTCATATAAGTAACAAAAATAACAAAATCAGGCAAAAGAAAAAAATTCTTACCAATTTTTCTAAATAAAACTTATGAAACTAAAATAACCTGCTGTGTGTTTCTGTGTCCAGTGAATTTTTATTTAAAACATTTTTGTTTTTTATTCAGTGGGCAGAAAATCCAGAAATTTTACTCAAGTATTAAGATTACTTGAGTAAAAGTAAAAATACTCCTAAAAGTTTGTTTTTCCCTAAATAGTTACTACCAAACTCTGGGAGTGAAGGTTGGTTGTCCGGCTCGTCTTCGGACCAGAACCGGCGCTTTAAGGCGGCGGCGCTGGCGATGACTCAGACTCCTCCATGTCGGCGCCAACAGGTTGGGTTGTGTGAAGCGTGTTTCCAGGTCTGCTGTCATCAGGGATTAGTTCCCACCATGTCCCAGATTGGAGCGCTTTAAACGGGAAGATCTCCTCGTTTCTCCCTTTTATCTCCGTCCAGCTCATTGATATTCACGGTTCTTCACCTCTCCGCATCGACGTCTCCCTGGCGGTTCCTTTGCTTTCTAATAAAGACGCTCTTTTGCAGGCTGGTCTTAGTTTAGCATCTTTTAAAGGAATAAAAACGTGTCTGCAGACAGATATTTACCACTGAAGGATTTCTGGGTTAAAACCATCAAATGGTCCAAATTCAGGGAGACAAATAAGAAAAAACAACTTGATTCAGAGCATTATTATAAAAGAATCTATCCGTCCATCCATCTTTTCCTTTCATATGTCAGCTCTAATTAGGTTCATCAACAGTTTAGATGGAAATCTCTTCTTACTATTAAATGCATTTATCTCGTCTCCCAGCTGAATATCACCAAGTTTCTATTAAACGTCCATCTGGTTGGTTTAATTATTTCCCTGCTGGCAGCTTGGATGTTCGGTCTAACAACATGATTTACTCTTCATCCTTCCAGAGACAACCAGCCGAACATCTGCTGCAGACAGAGATACATTTCCTGCTCCATAATTCAGCACTTTGTTGGTGGCGTCTAAACCACTTCCTCCTCATTTTCACTTCATAATTAAAAGCTGCTTTAAGCGGGAGAAGAAACGCAACACTCCAGCCTGGAAAACATCAGTCTGTTTATATCTGGTTTGATTTAATAGACGCTAAAATTAATTTTCGACGGAGTCGATGCAGAACGAAGACGACGAGCACGCAGCTGGCGACAGTAGAAGTTTGTCTTTAGTAAAGCTAGATTTAAAGTTCTGGCCAAGTTGGGCTGAAAATGTGTCAAAATGCTGTTCACTGATTGGCTGAATTCAGGGGGGCGGAGTCACTAGAATCCCTTTATAAAAATTCTCAGCACCGACTGAGCAGTGTGGCTATTTATGACTTTAACTTGTTGCATTTCCTTTGTTGCTATGGTAACCCCACCCACAAACGCGTTGCTCTGCAGTATTTTGCTCAGTGCTGCCCTCTTTGGGTTGAAGGGTTGCTACTGCAGCTGCTGCACCATTTCAAATGCATCTAAAACAGCAGAATCACATTTCCACACAGTCCCACAAGCTTTCAAATCAGTTTTAAATTGTGAATTTCAACATATATTTTTGAGAAAATATTAATATTCATCCTTCAACTGAATATTAAAAAAATCCCTTTACTGTACTGTCCCTGCTGCTTTTATCCAGTTTCTCGATAAATTAAATATTACACACTTTTTTTAAAATCATTGATTATAGTTTTTTGAAGATCCTCAATTACATGCACATAATTCACTAATTCTGCAATTATTATTAAAACTGGTATTACTTCAATTCCTTAGTTGACGATTATCGCTAAAAAGCTTCAAACTCAAACTTAGAATTTTGGTTGCATGTTTATTTTTACATGATATATCTATTAGTCAGGTTAATGTTAGTTTTTATTGCACAGCTCATGGTTCAGATTATTCGTCTTCTTTATGTTTATTTCACGCTTTGACCACTAGAGTGGCATCAAAGCTCTTCTACTTATCTGTATTGCTATCAGTGAAATCGGTTTGGAGCTAATTGGCCTCAGCGGCTCATCAGGGGTTAATCCAGTGGGTTCGTTTTAAAAACTTCTTCCAATGACAGTAGGAGATTTTTGGAAAATGTGCCGAACATCCAACAGGTTAAAATCCTCCACAGCTCAGAGGAATCATTGTTCTGGCTAGATTTTAATGAGTGTGTGTGTGTGTGTGTGTATTTGGGGGTCTCAGCCTGGGAGGGAGCGTTATCTTTGTCTTAATCAGCCTTGAACAGAGAGAAAAGGAGGGCAGGCTCTGCCTCCTTCTCTCTCTTTGGATCTGTAATAAGCCTTCTTGCTCTAAATCCTTTAATCTGAGCAGGAATGAAGGCCATATCTCTGTCTTCTGGCTCCAGAGAACAATCACTCTCTCTCTCACACACACACACACACACACACACACACACATCGTTTCACCAAACACCAGCTTTGTTAACAACAGGGAACTCTTTCTTTCTGTCTGTCTGTATTTGTATTGTATGTATTTCTGAGGGTTAGAGTTAAGAAAATCTCCCAAACATTTAAAGTCAGCAGATAAAAACAGTTAAATGTTTGAACAGAAACAAGCTGATGTTCTTTTGTGAGAAGCTTAAGCTGAAAATCTGCAGGATTGGCTGCGATCTGCTTCCTGCTCTGCTGCCTCCGGGCTGATTTAAAATTGATGAATTTAACAGAAAGTTTCTCCTAAATGATCCAGAACAATTTGTTTGTTTTTGTTTTCTAATTTTTTCCTCTTTTTGTGTTTATTTTTTCCCAGGCTCGACTCGTGGACTAATCTGCCCTTCAGACTGAAGCTGTGATTAGCCTGAATTACGAGGTGATTAATAATCCAATTGTTAAATGCATTACTTCCTGTTTGCTCCATCAGAAGCTTATCTGAAGTGGTTTTCATTTCCATTGTGGATTTATGGTTAATAATGAAATAAAATGATCGGGATTGTTGGCAGGATGAACTGCCGGCTGCTTTTATCTCCTAACTCTCTCCAGCAGAGACAGTAATTACACTTTCGATGGTTTAACCGGCAGCAGCAGAGCAGGTGGGAGGATAAGAAGTCATTTCATGCAAGGAGGAAAAATAGGATTCATCTTTTTAGCTGCAGAGTTCCTTCACAACCCTAAAACACATCGAACAATATGGAGTTATTTAGGGATTTTCAGAGCTTTGATGGAAGCAGCTTGACTCCAAATTGATCATTTTTCTCCTCTATTGTGTTCATCACTGATGCATTTGTATAATTAGATCTTTTCATAACTTTTTTTTTACTAATTATGGCTTTAATTAAAGCTTACATATGTCAAGAAAATCCAACTTAAACAGCTTATTTCAGATTAACAGTTTATAACATAAAATGAAGATAAGTACACACAGGATATAAAAACTTCCAGCTGTATTGGAAACACTGCAGGATAAAAACCGAAAACGTTTCAAAAATATGTAAAAATTTGTAACAGTTTTCATTTTGCTAAATAGAGACTGAACAGCAGAGGGATTCATCTGTTTGAAATAATGCAATTATGAAAAAGCAATGGCATAATAAAATATTTCACTCAATTTCAGTTTGAGCATGAACATCATCAATAAATAACTTTAGTGCCTGGTGGATCTAATTAGCATCATAGCTAAATTTACACTATTTATAGCTCCAGTGTTTAAAATTATTAAAGTAAGTTAAAAAGAAATAACATTTCTTTATAAAAACAGAAGTGGTGCAACATTTCTCCTGCTGCTCAGTTGATTTTCTCTCCCTGTTGGAATCAAATCTGATGATTTATTTTTTACCATAACCTGTTCAGCAGGAGAAAAAGGCAGATCACAGATCTGACTAAACATCAACCTTTGACTCATAAACCCACAGAAATCTGAGGGCGTTTTATTCAACCTAAAACTGGTTTGTTGCTTCAGTCACCAAAGTTTCACATTATCAGCAGATAAACAAATAAAACTCCACTGCTTTGTTTTTGGGAGCTGATTGATTCATTCCAGCTCAAATCAACTCCGACGTCCCTTGATCCGTTAAAGGCAGCGACAGAACACCTGTCAGCTCCGGGTTTTCCCTCCCTCAGATCCCAGTTTCATCTTTTCATGTTAAACGTCTCGATCCGGACCCGGCCCGCTGAGGGCTTCACTCACAACATCATAAGGACTTCAAAATGAGTCGATGTCGGGACGCGCCAACGGCGTTTCAAACACGAGCCGAACGTCAACGGGAAGAGCAACGGCTGCTCCGACGGGAACGCCGACAGATGTGTGGATTTCAGGATCTCTGCTCAGTTTTTGATAATTAAAGCAGCTGCAGGTTCTGGTGCCGAAATGTCAGGTTAGTCACTGGGTCCGGCACCAAATTACATCTGCATATCTGTCTGCAAATTTACCGACATGAGTTGGAATCAAGTTTTTTTTCTGCTCTCTTTATTCGCGGCTCAGCAGAAACCTGTCTGGGTATTGATCCAAGTCATATTTATTTAAGGAGATTGATTCCCGCCGCTCCGTGGTTCTCTATTCGTTCCCGAGTGATTAAAGAATAAATTTAGTTTGGTGATACAGCTTTGGATTTACACCTGCAAGGCTCCAGGAAGCAAGAAAAACTTCAAAAGCCTGAAAAAATATTAAAACTCCAGAGATTTCCAATTGGATTTAGCAGTGTACTTTGACTAGACCAAACATCTGCAACCCTTGCAATCTAAACATGCCCACATTCCTTCCGTACAATACCAATTTTATTTACAGAGCACTTTAAACACAATCACATAAAATACATAGGATCAATTATATTTGATGGTCAATAAGCAAATATATAAAATAGTAAAAATAATAAAATCAGAAAGTCACAAAACTTGTTTAAAGCAGCAAATGTTAGAGCCTTTTTAAAAAAAAAAAAAAAAAGATTAAAAAAAAAACTCAACTTATAATTTTGATAATTATCTGCTATAAGAAGTTTTTCATTTTTAAAAAAATCACTTTTTCTATTTTTTTGTTTTGAAATAAGGAAAACATAAAAATGGGGCTTCTGTCTCTTTAAGAAGCTCCTGCTCTATCCTATCAGTAATCAGAAAAATGCTTTAATCTTTTCATAAAACTGTATTAAATTGCATATTATTTGAAAAGTTTGGTCCAGTTAACATCGGCTAAATAATCCCAACTTCTAGATATTTGGGTTTCTAAAATGTGGAATTAATTTTTTTTAACAAGGAGCAACAGAATCATTGGGTTCTGGTTTCTTTGTTTGGCTTAAAAACTTTGGTATCATGTTAAATATTTCCATCTCTGTAGTAACTGGTAGCAAACTGGTTGACTGTTTTCCTTTTTGTTGCACCACTGGTCTGAGTGACCCTCTGTTTTCGTCTCTCCTCCCAACAGTCGGCCTTTGTTCTGATGCCGACCCGACTCCGTTTCTGCTCTCTGTGCCGCTGCCCTGCTGAGATGTCACCAACTTGCACTTTGCAACCAGAGCTTTCAATGACAGCCTGCTTTAAAGTTGATTTAGCTGCAGAAGCATAAATGAAGCAGTTCATCAACCCTCCTGCCATTTTCCTCAGTTGAACTCTGGTTTTATTTGGCAGGATGTTTGTCCCTTTTAAGATAAAATAAGGCGAAAAGACGGCAAGTCAGATTCAGAGCAAAACGTTTGTCAGGTTTAGTGTTTGTTGTTGAAACTGAAAATACATTTGACTCCTTTATTATCTGAATCTTCAGACGGTTCACACTAAACTGAGACAAACCAACCATTTCCCCTCCTGGTCTGTGGGGGCGCTGCACCAAGAACCTAGAAATAGACACTGAGCGCAACCTCCTTCTTCACCAAATGGAAACAAAAATGGAGTGAGGATTTTGATTTTGTTTTGGTTAAAGACTATGATCCATTTCTCCTGCTAGCGCTAGGCTAGCACATTTGTTTTGGTTATTTTTACCCAGAACGCCCTGCGCTGTAGTCCACTTCCTGCTTTTAGAGCGTGTCCTTTTCGCTTGGCGTTCACAAATGCATTTAAACTGAACCAGAGTTCACATCAACCGAATCCAGGCGGATGTTTGTAGGCAGACCAGAGTTTGGTTTTTTGGTTGATTTTGTTTTTCACATCTCACCAACCGAACCGGACTTTCTGGTCAAACGGACTGGAGTTGAATTGAATTGGACCAAACGGAACTGGTGGGAATGAAATGGAAAAGTTTTTAACTGTTAGGAAAACCTAAATGGTATTTTTTTTTCAAAAACAAAGTGAAAATGTATCCCTCGTTTATTCATGTGGACAGCAGAAACGCTGACCTCTGACCCGAACTATAACCCCAAATGCGTCACACGTTACGACAACAATGGCTGATTACATCTCTGTGTTGTAGGTTATTAGTTTTATAAAACAAACTAGCGAAGAAGCTTGACTAACCCTCCAGGTTTGTTTGGTTTACTGCTAACCTCGTGTGGAACCTTTTCTGCTTATGTCCTATTTTCTACGCTCGGCGCCACTTAGAGGTCAGGAGGAGTAATAATAGCGTTCTCTGTGTTTCCAATGTGGAGTCGGTTCAGTTTGACTTTCCTTCTAGTTCCTAAATTTTAATGTCGCTTCAAGATTTCTACCTGTTTCCTTGTGATGCCATCTTGGTTATGAAGTGAATTCATTTCCAGTTGAGACTTTGTAGGGTCTGCATTTTGGAGATTCGGGTTCACTTTGTCTAAATTGTCTTGAATTTTGGCATAAATTAAACTACTGATCTTTGATTCTTTTATTGTTTGACTAAAAGCTGTCCAACTTCCATTAAACTCCCGTTACACTCATTAAGTTGTCATTTATTCCTATCTGTCATTAAGAACTCAATCCATTCAGTTTTGATTTTACTTCTTGGACCCAAACATGGCGCCCGTCTCTGATGCTTTTTGGCCGCCGTATGAATCCCTGCCTGCTGATAAATGTTATCGGTCTTTCCCTGTCCTTTCCCCTCCACTGAATCAGGCCTTTTCACTTCTTATCTGAGCTGGGGAATAACTGGACTCCCTAAAGAAACTGCGGTCACTGAGCTGCTGCTTTCACAGGCGGTGGAAGGGAAAGGAGTCAAAGCCTCAGTGCATAACATGCCAGACACACAGGGCTGGAAATAACCTTTACTCTATTGATTATTCCAATGATTAATTGGATGAGAAAGTTAACACTTTTTAATTTAACCACTTCAGTACATTTTAAACATTAGGAATTCATAAAAAATGCAAATAAACAAAGAGTTCAAATCATTTTTAAATAAGAAAATAAACATTTAAATACATAAAATGCAATAACCTTTAGTGAACATTTAATCATTTGCAGCTAAAACAGCTTAACTTAACATCAATACAGTGTAGGGCTGATCTGATCACTGTTTTAGTTACACATTATGATCCTTGTGAAGCTAAGCTAGTTTTCTTTATTTTAAACGCAAAATGCTTGTATTTTTTGTATAGTTTTTTTTTTTTTTTAAATTATTTTAATTATTGCTTTAATATCAATTGATTAGTAAATTATTTGTTGAAATTATGGAAATTATTTTCAGAGCTTGTGGCTGCCAATTACTTTCACATAGTAACCATGGCAACCAGTTGTTTTGACAGCCGGGAGCAGCTAATTAGCATCTCAAAAGCTTAAACAATACCTGAACTTTGACCCCTAATGCCAGATGAGTTGAAAAAGACTTCATGGACAAAGATCTGAGCGAGAAAGAGGAAATTCACATCCTATCCCATACTCCAACATCTTCTAATTATCCAACCAAACAGAGAGCTAAAGAGAAGCAGCAAAAGCAAAAGAGGTGGATTAGCAGAGCTGCCAACAACTGATTCTTCTAAAACAAAAATCAACAGGATTTTAATCCGTGTAAGATTTAGTCTGGTTGCAACCAAGAAATACACAACCAAACACACGTTACCTTGTTTTTTTGTGACTGTTTGTTTCACCAGAAGCCTTAAGATTAAACTGACTCTTCAGTTTGTAACATTTATAAAAAATGTTTTTGTATATTTGTTAAAACTGTCCTCATGTTGTGACAGTATGAGACAGAAAATCTGTGAACAGATCGATGTCCTCCACCTCCTCCCTGAGTTGCTACTGCTATCTGAAGAAATGCACCAAAAACAACCAATCAGAGCCAGGAGGAGGGTCTTAGTGCTGCCAATCATTCTCATGTATCGGCTGTGAACAACTTACCATTACAGGAAAACTGTTTATCTTCTGTCTTTGGTGGCTATGCTCACTAGCCCTAGCATGACAAGCTAAGCTAGCTCCAGCGTAGCAGAGAGCAAGGGGGTAGTGATTGGCAGCGCTAAGACCCGCCTCCTGGCTCCAATTGGTTAGCATTCAGAGAAGGCAGTGGATTTTTTTATTTTCAGAGATTATGGTGACATAAAGGTACATTCTGCAGCTTTAATGTTGATTTAATATTGGATCCGAAAATGTTGTAATATTAAACCGGCTAAGGGTCAGATTGGTTTATAAACACATTATTATACAAATAATTACCAACCAAATCCGCTACTGAGCCATAAAACTTGCTTATAATTAAAATACTGACATTTTAAAAGTTGGAGAAGTTCTGCTGAGGAGGAAAGTGATCAGACCAATCAGGCAGCTGTTCTCAGATCAGCGGCGTTTCATCGCATCGGTTTTATTTTCCCCAGGAACTCCTCAGGTGCCGTTTGTTCCTCCAGACTGCGTCGCCTCTGCAGGACAAACTGTGTCTCTGGGACTGATGGAGGAGATTGCCTGTGTGTGTTGATAGATGAGCTCCTCCTGCTGTGTGTGTCCGTCCTGTTTGCTGCTTTCGCCAGGCTCCTTCATTACCGCCAATAAGGAGTCCATTTCCCCCGGGGTTCCTCCAATCACAGCTACTGCGTCCCTCCAGCTCCGGCCAATCAGCATCCATGTTCCTCTGGCCCGATGTCATGAATAGCGAATGTCGCAAGGCGGTGGGCTTGAATGTAAATCAGATGTTTTGGAGCGAAAGTTGAGGTGAATTCGACGATAATGAACAGTTTTTGGTTGCAGGGAAGTGAATAATGAGGAACAATATGCTGGTTGTCAGGAACAACATTCAGTCTAGTTAGAACATTTCAGCAGAAAACATCAATAAATACAATCAAAGTCTGTTATTGTTGATCAAAAGCAGTTTTAACTATTTAAAAAAGTTCAGTGTTCCATCAGTTTTATAGTTTTTGGACGTTTGTTACAGTTTTCAGGTGCGCAGGAGCTGAATCAATCAATCAATCAATCAATCAATCAATCATTTAGATTTGAATAACACATTTCAGCAAGGAGGCACTCCAAAGAATTTTACATCATAAAAACACAAAACTAAAATCACCAGACAGTCACAAGTTAACAAACATTACATTTTTATCAAAATAACCAATAATTACCATCAAAGTCAGTTATTATGAATCAAAGAGAGCTCTAACTAGTCTAGATTTAAAGGAACTCAGTGTTTCGGCTGTCTTACAGTTTGAACTGGATGATGTGCTCCAGCTGCCTGGTTTTAGTCAGCAGCAGCATTCTGGATCAGCTGCTCTGAAGGTTGAGGTCAGAGTTCAGTCTCATCTCTCTCCTTTTAACCTTTTTATCGTCTTCTTTCTGGTGCACCTACAGACTTGGCAGCATCTCATCCCTTCAGAGGAAAATATTAGACATCTGAATCGTCTCCAGGCAGAGAATAGACAACTTTTAACCACAATCATCAAATGCATGTGATATCAGATGAGTTTTTTGAGACAAAAATGTGATTGCCAGACAGAAAGAAGAAACATTCAATCAGCAGGCTCAAACCGCAGTCGGCCTCAGATGTACGCCGTCCCGGTGGGACGTCGAGTGTCAGAAAGCGAGGATTGTTTGAAGCGGATCCCACGGGTTGGGCTGCGGAGGGAGGCGCACGCAGAGAGAAACATGCGAGTGATGAAGAGACGACTGAAGGAACGAGGCTTAAGAAGGTTAGACAGGAGCAGAAAATCTGCGAGGCTTTATTCCCCCGGCTGGAGCTTCAGTACATTCCTGGATTCAGCTTCGCTACAAACTTTTCAGTCAGAGCTTTTGACTTTTAAATACTCCCTTTCGTTTTAAAGTTTCCATGACCATGTTTGTATGTTATTCCAGTTTTCTACCAAATACGGCTTGCTGGTAATCAGAGAAATAAAGGGAGATTTATTGGCAGACTTCTGACATAACTCATATTCTGATCATACAGAATCACCTGATTAACTTTAACATTTGGTCTTGATCTCAGGATGTTTTCACACCTGATAGTCCTCCAGTTTCAGCTTGATTTGGAACCAACTTCATCATCTGCTCCACCTCCAGCTGCACTGGTTCTCTTTCTCTCTGCTCTGAGACAAACCAACCTGTTCCCCTCCTGGCCTGTGGGGGCGCTGCACCAACAACCACTGAAGGAAACGACACAAAAACCTCTGAAGACACTGAGAGCAACTTCCTGCTTCACCAGATGGAAACAAGATGGAGGCGTCAGATTTTAGTGTTGGAAGGATTTCTCTTTGGTCTTTAATTAAAGACTATTTCTTATGCTAGCGCTAGGCTAACGCATTTATTTTGGTTGCATTTATCAAGAATGCTATTGGAGCCATTCAGCTTTCCAGTGTTGCGGGAAGCCCTGATCAATCATTGAACATCTTTAGAAATGTTGACTGTACATGCTGACATTGGCATTAGCAACATGTTTAGCACTGAGATGCTATTTTAGGCTTGAATAGCTTAGCTGATAGGCTAACTCCCGTTAGCACATGACAGTGGTCTTTTCCAGCGTCCAGTCAGATCAGTTTGAAGCAGAAATTAACCCCCAGTGGGACCAGAGAAGACGCTCCATCATCCATCGCTGCTGTTAGCTGATGTTGTTTGTGCGTCTGATTTAATGGCATTCCAGAAACGCACAAAATCAAACGTTCCCCGGGGAACTTTTGTATGTAACAAGGGAAAAATCAGATTAATTGTATTAAAATGTATTGATAAAAATTAAAGTCCTGACCGTAATTTAAAAGCCTTTCAGACTCTGAAAGAACAGCCCCATTTTGAGGGGAATAATTTAACTGCTACACCTGGAACAAAAGTCAAGGTTCCTACATTGCCTGGAGCGGTCCAGAACGTTATTTTGTAGAGTTTTCCAAACTTATTCCCCTTTATTGTCAAAATATTTCATCCATCCACCCAAATGTCTTGAACACATCAAAAAGTCTTGAAAAATATTGTTTAGTTCAAAAAAGTAGTAAATGTAAATGTTTTTCTACCCTGTCGTCGGCTTTTACAGCAGAATTTTTCTTGTCTTTAAAGCTTCATAATCCAGCAGTTCACACATTAAAAGTGTCACTCACCTTTTCTCCCTTCAGGTAATTTCTTTGCTTAACTGTAGGAAGTGGAAATAATTTCCGGTTCTCAGCATTACCTGTCAGATCAGTCCATCCATCATTCAGTAAAATCCTTTTCATCCTGGAGAACAGCGCAACGATTTATAACGGTGAGCCGGTGGCACAAAGGCTTTCTTGAGGCCGCTCATCTTTTAAGTAGTGATCCTTTTGTTTGCAGTAATTATCCTAAAACCTCATAATAACCCTTCACTGGTTTAATTATGTTTATATAGAGGGGCAAGGTTTTTATCCTCAACAAGCTCTGATAAAGGGGCTTTACTTAAACGTTTCACATCCATAAAATCCCATCTGCTGTTTTCAAGAGAAACACAAACACACCTTCGACATAAACTGAGTTTACTGCAGCCCTGACAGCAGTCAGGCTGAACCGGAGGATGAAAAACGCTTCAGAGAGAAAAGAGAAGCGGCTTTCGGAGGAAACAGAAGATGATTTTAGCCCTTTGATGTCGCAGAGCCTTAACGGGACGAGGCGGGGAACATACCTGCTGGGTTTGACTCGTTTTAATGTTACAGGAAGAAAAGGTGTGACGTTTAATGACAGCGACAGATTAGATTTATGATAAAAGTGTGAGGCTGACTCTAACAAGCACAGAAGGTTTTTGGTTCACTGACTGAGAAGATCCTGCAGCACAATTCAAAGATAAATTCAATGTAAAAATACTTTATCTTATTACGCTCCTGGACGATAAATTGTCCCTGTAATTACTGCCTTAAACAATAATGTTGTGATTTTCAAACAATTTCCAAGTAAAAGACAAATAAACTTTAATTTAGGAGCACTTAACATTGGAACTGGAAAATCATTTAAATGTCCAAAATAAAAAAGAACCAAAAATAAAAACCAGCTACAACCGAAGCTGACAGGCTTAGTCGTCACTCATACCATTCAAATGTCTTCAGTCGCTGTGGAAGGTGAGGCTGCAGCCAGAAAGGATCTCCAGTAGCAGTCAGTGTTGCAACAAATCTAAAAAGGCCTCTGACTAAAGACAATTGCTGTATAACAGTATCATGACATGCTAATCCACCTCGTTTGCATTTCCGCACCTCTTTAAATTGCTGTTTTGTTAGACAGATGTTGGAGTAGGGGATACGATCCCAACAAAAGAGATGATTTGAGCTTTCTCCTCCTCTCTGCCTCCTTTTCAGCTCCACTGGGATGATTTGGGGTGAAAGCTCAGGGGTTGTTTGAGCTTTTGAGATGCTCATCAGCTGCTGAAGGTTTACAAAATTAAGCACCTTGTTACCATGGTTTTACATCATAAAAAACTAAATAAAAAACAAGTGAAAAGGTATCCTAAAACCTGACTCATATCCTGGCCCTTACATTTAATGTCCAAATAAATAGAAGCTGTAAAACAAGATGGCTGCTTTGACATCTATAGAAACCCAACAAGTTCATTGGTGGGGAAAAAAATCTAGATTTTCCAAAAATTAAATCTTTAAAAACCCAAAATTCAATTTAATCAATAGAGTAATGTTGCCTAACATTGCTGTCCAACATCAATGTCTGACCTCATAAATGTGCCCCTGAAAACTCATCCAACATATTAAACCCTTAAAGAGCCAGGTGAGCAAATACTTGTGATACGGTTGCATATTTTCATATTTAGTTCCTTTATTTTTTGTGTGAAATTGTTGCTAAGCCTGTGCAGCTGTTAAAGCAGCGGCTTCTTGATGTTCGTGTATAATTTAGGAGAGCAGGGAGATAAATCCCCCGGCGCCAAGGGGAGTTCAGTTTGCAGAAAGACAGTGAACGCATCGTCCAATTGACCCACCTGTCACAATTATCTGATACCTGCTGAGAAAACCAGGGGCTATAAATTAACAAAAGGACTTTCAGAATTAAAGCTAATTAGAGTTAGCTTTAATGATCTAGATTTAATGTAAATATCTGGAGGTTTTTCTGGATTTAGTTGATATTCCAGCTAAAATGGAGCTCACTCTGCCTCCAGTTTAATCTCTTCTAATCTAATCTGGCACTGCTCCTCCAGCTCTCCTCCAGTAAAGGATGTTCTGGTTTTAATGGGAGGCTTTGTTATTTCCTCTGGTTTGTTTTTGCTCTCAGCTCTTAGTGCAGCTCAAACAATTTAAGCCCCAAAACATTAAAGCTAAATTTAGGCGTTATTGATTAAAGAACAGTTTGGTAAAGGAAGAGCTTTAATCATAAATAAGTTATTTAGAAACATTTTAAAAATGTGCACACTGTGTTTTACCTTCATACTGGAGTAAATTTGTATTTTTCCATCCCTGTTTTCTTAAATATAAATTTTTATTTAATGCATTCAGACTATTATTCACGATAGTTCATCACCAACAGTCAGATCAACTTATTTTATCAAGAATGATTTTAATTTTTATTTAATGGTTCTATATTCAGGATAAAATTATTTACAGTAGTTGACCACTAGGGGCAATGTTCCACTAACTAATGTTTTTTTGTTGCATTCTTACATTAATCCACTAGGCGTCACTAAAACTCTAATTATTTAACAACCACTTGGTATTTTTTCGGTTTTGTTTTCCAGACACGATGGAGCGGTGGTGGGCGTGGCGGCTCGCCGTGGTTGCCATGGTGACGGCTCACCTCGGCCCGTGTCGCGGCAGGGACCCGGAGTTTTTGTCCACCACGCGGATCAACAACGTGGTGGCGGACCCCGCCACGGGCCGGCTGTACGTGGGCGCCGTCAACCACCTCTACCAGCTGGACGCCGACCTGGCGCTGGAGTCCAGCTTCGTAACGGGGCCCAAACTCGACAACCGGCAATGCACGCCGCCGATCATCGACACGTCCTGCGCGGACGCCCAGGACACGCCCAACCACAACAAGCTGCTGCTGCTCCACCCGGCCAGGAACCAGCTGGTGGTGTGCGGCAGCCTGTTCAGGGGCCTCTGCTCGCTCAGGAGCCTGGACAACGTGAAGAACGAAGTCTACTTCAACGACAACAAGGGCGAGAAGTCGTACGTGGCCAGCCCCGATGAGAACGTCTCTGTGGTGGGAGTGATGTCATACTACATGAAAGACAAAGAAAACCTCACAGTTTTCCTGGTGAGCAGAAAGCACAAGCTCCGCCCACTCCTCCATGTTTACCAGAATAAAACCAAAATATTACCAGAATAAAGTTAAAATGGTACAACAATAATGTCAAAATAAAAATAAGGTAAAAAATAAGAATAATGGGAAAATATTACAAAATAATGTGATAATCGCAACATTAGTAATTTGTGAGTGTTAGTTGTGTTAGTTTGTGAATGAAGTTAAAATATTACAACAATAAAGTCATCATGTTCTGACTTTACTTGTTTTATCCCTTTTCTAGAGTTATTGGCTTTATATCGTTTTATTTAGTATAATATGTGATTGTTTTTGATTTAATGTTTTTCTCTTGATGAAAGAGCTTCTGCTGTTTGTATTATAGACAAAAGCAACAAAAGACGAGTTGCAGTAAAAATGCTTCCCATTAGCCTCTTTGATGGAGACACAAGCTCTATTGGTGAAACTGGTTTTCTCCCAGTAAACCTCGCTGCTCATCAGTAAAGGAGCGATCCTTCATTTTGACTCGTATTATTGTTTATTGTACAATAAGAAATTGTTTATTTCTTATTTCTGAGGTAAATATCTGCCGATTCTGAAAAACAACAATTACATGCACAACTTTGAACTTGAATGATTTTTTCTATTCATCAAAATAAAACATAGAAGCTCAAATATATACATACACCCCCTGTAATATTTATCTAACAGCCCCACAGCATGATGCAGCCACCACCATGCTGGAGTAGATGCTGCAGTTTTCTGTAGTTTTAAAGCCTCTTTAGCTCAAAGTATTATATTTTTTCAGAATGTTTACTCGCCAACCGGAGGCTAAAAGATTGTTTTTCATTAAAACAACTTAATTTAAGAATTCTCCAGACTTTCATTTGCAATAATTTCAGTAAAAATCTCTGCTTGATGTTTTTCTCCGTCAGGTTGCTAAAGGCCACAGCGCCTATGACAGCATGAAGCTCATCTCCACCCGCGTCCTGGAGGAAGTGGACGACTGGGACATGTTCGAGAACATCATCGAGACCGCGGCGGTCCAGTCCAATCCCTTCAGCCCGAAATACGCGCATGACTTCCGCTTCAGCTTCAAAAGCCACGGCTACGTCTACTTCCTGTTTTCCAGGAAGCTCGACTCGCATAACCACAAGAACTTCACGTTCATCTCCCGGATGTGTGAGGAGGATCACTATTACTACTCGTACACGGAGCTGCAGCTCAACTGCAGCGCCAACAATGAGTTCAGCAAAGTTCTGGTGAGGAGGACCAGCCGGTCCAGATGTTTATTATTGTTACTCATTTTTATAAATCAAACTTCAATCTGCTTTCTCTGGTCTTCCAGGCAGCTTTTGTTGGACCAGCAGGTGAAGCTTTGGCTCAGAGTCTGAGCCGGTCCAGTCAGTACGGACCCATCTCAGCTCATGACGAAGTTCTGTTTGCCACCTTCAGCGACGAGGGTGACAACTCAGCCATGTGTATGACACACTTTTATGTTTTTGTCACCTTCTCCTTCTAAGAAAAACATCATCCTTGTTTCTCATTTTATTTTCATAAAAGAGAGGAATCTTGAACGCTTCTGTTCTGTTTGCATTTTCTTCCTCTGACTGTTTTCAGTCTTTTCAATGAGTAGAAGAAGAGCACTTGCTGCTTGTTGTGTCTATGGGGCTCAGCACTGCCCCCTGTCAGTAAGACATGGTACTTTCTGCTATTTCTCTGCACGTTTATGGCCGATCAGAAAGATATATTCATTAAATATATTAAACAGACTATTGAAAATCAGCATATGTAGAAAATGTGTAATTAAATAAGCATGTTAGCTATATAGTATGGAAACGGCGCCCCTAGAGGTGAGGCATGGCACTGGACTGCGTAAATTCAGGGATTTTTACCATAAAATGTTAAAATGACGAATTAAAAAACTATTTATAGAAATTTTTCTCATTGTTATTAGCATCTATTTTACTTCTCGTGTGCGTATTATTTTGTTACTTTGGTGGTTTCCTCCATAGATTTGATCAGATGAAGCAACCATGAATCGAACGATGAAATACTGCACTTTCTTTTTGTGTATACAAAAGATTTTAATGTTGAATATTTCTCTCAGAACACTGTAAATTAAACAGTGTTGCAGTTTTGGTCTGTAGGAATTCAGTAGTTGGGTTATTTTGGCAATAACTTTTATAAAGCCGCTTTGTGCTCTTTGCACCCCCAGGCCAGCAGGGGGCACTAAGCAGTGGCAAGGTTTGCTTATTCCTCTGTCTTTTTACAGAGCGTTGTGAAAAATGAGGTAGCCTTTACAGATTTCTTATGTTTTAGCTTTTTTGTGGTTTCATTTTCTTAATGTTTCATATTTAGCTTGAGTGGAGATTGATTTTGTTTCTGCTCCTGTTTTCAGGTATGTACCCTTTAAAGTTCATCAACAATCAAACTTATAATGTCATAGAAGCCTGTTACAACCAGGAGGGCCTCATCAACAACCAGCTTGCGGTTTATTCGCCTTATTCTAATTCTAATTCCAAGCCTGAGAAGCTGTGCAGCGGAAAGGTACTAAAATCTTCTCCTGAAACCAAGATAAAACACAAATCTGATGTTTTAAATGGAAACTCTGCTCTTTCACCAGAAAGGCAAGGCGACATGTGGAGCCGAGCATCTGCCCTCACCGCTGGCCAGTACGGCCCAATTCGCCTTAATGGCTGAGCCGTCATGGAAGCATGAGGGTCACCTGACTGCTGTGGCTGTTGCCGTGGAGATGGGCCATGCCGTGGCGTTCCTGGGCACCCTCGATGGAGAGGTGACGGATTCTTAAATCATGACTTTATTCACTTACTGTTTAAGGGTTCAAAACTACGCTGCACACGGTTGACAAAAGCTAGCAAGCTAACATTAGCTCCAGTCTTTCCTATAGAGTAACACTGTTACATGTGTTAGCAGCTAGCTTTAGCACTTAACTGCTAAACTTTGGTTTAAATTATCTGGTAAACAGATTTTACATGAAGAATTGTTAAACAAATAAATTACATTATTTTATCCCTGAAAAAATGTTCTTAGTTGACAAAAAGCTAGCAAGCTAACATTGGCTCCAGTCTTTCCTAATGTTTTTATTCACAGCTTCATAAAGTATATGCAGATATTTTCTTCTGCCATCTTGGATTGTCTGCATATCAACTTGTTGGAAATGTTTTAATCCGTTTCTTTCTGGATTTTAGTTTCATGATAAATTAAAACAAACTCAGCCATATTTAATTGCATGATTTTCTCTTTTTCTCTGTTTCTATCAAAAAACGGACGAAAAAAGTTGTTTCTGTTTTTCTTTTATTTTGAATCTTTGAAATGTCTTTCAGTTCCAGTGTTAAACCCTCACTGGAATTTAAAGTTTATTGTTCTTGTTTTATTACCACTAAATTACGTGAACGTGGTCTCAAAACAACAATATTACAGTTTATGACAATAACTTCTGGTTAAATGTGTTTTCGTTTTGCCGTCCTGCTGCCACTGTGGCTCCGGCTCTGCGCTGGCGGTAACGATTCCACTTCCTGTTTCTGCAGGTGCTGAAGCTGCATCTGTCGGCTCAACCTGAGGTTTACGGCCAGCCGCTGAGCGGTACCTCCAGGCACAAGGTCAACAAGAACCTGCTGTTCGACTCCAGCCTGCAGCACCTGTACATCACCACGGAGACGAAGGTCGGAGCCCATTGATTGTTACGTTTTCCGGATCCATTGCTCCTCGCTTCCACCTGTCCAAAGCGACCCGGAAGGTCGCGGCAGCGGCGCTAGCTAGCTCCTGTTTCCCCCTTTCATCCATCAAGTTGCTGACTTAATGAGCCCTTCATTTATTCCCTCTGTCCTATTTGATCATTTATTCACTCTGTCGACTAACACCAACACATCCGTCTGCATTACCGCACACAAGTCGCTGCTTGATTTATTCACTCTTTCTCTTCCTCTCCGTCATCCGTCTTTCTTTGCTTTGTCCTTTCATCTTTTCCGCAGCCGAGGTGAAATAGATGTTATTGATTTTAGAAATGAATTAATTACAAAGCACTTCAAGAGAGCAATTTGCTTTGATCAAGTCTAGCGACGACGCTGGAGCTCGTTTCATCTGCTCATTTAAATTTATTAGACGGCGCTCAGCCTGTCAGAGAGGAGAGTGGAAGATCTTCTACGTAAAGAAACATCAGGAGGAAGAATTAACGTTGTTTTAAAGTAACGACAAAAATGGCATTAGGGCAGAATTTCAAATTTGATATTTTTTTACTGAATTTATACAAAAATATTTAAATATTTGGTGTGTTTTTTTGTTTTGCAGGCAAAAACAGTTTTTATTATTATTATTATTATATGTATTTATTATAAAAAATACATAAGTATATAAATAAATAAATTATAAAAAATACATTAAATTAAATGAAATGAACTTCCTGTGTGTCCAGATCACCAAGGTTCCGGTCCAGACCTGCCATTTGATGGCCGACTGCCACTCCTGTGTTCAGATGAAGGATCCGTACTGCGGCTGGTGTGTCCTGGAGGGACGGTGAGCGACTCCTGACTCCACTGCAGCCTGAATGGGATCCAGTCAGCTGCTAGAAATCAAGCTACCATGTTGTTTCTCCAGGTGCAGCAGGAAGCAGGACTGCAGCAGGTCAGCAGAGACGAACGCCTGGCTCTGGTCTCCCGACCGGAAGTGCGTTGAGATCGCAGCCTTCGACCCGCCGAACATCAGCTGCAAGAAGACGAAGCAGGTGGGTGAAAATCCCAGCGAAGGATCAGAACAAAGTTCCTCTGATGAGACGCCATCTTTAATCTCACCTCACTTCTGAACCTTTTATCTGTTTTTAAATTGTCGTTGCTGTCATTACTCCTTATTTCTGTGAATTATGCATCAGCAGAGTTGGATAGTAACTAGTTACCTTTACTCAATTACAATTACTTCAGTAACTTTTACTTTTGCTCCTACTGGAGTAAAATCTCTGAATTCCCTCCCCTCTGAATGACACAGAATCACCTGCAGATTGTCCTTGTTGGTTTACGTTAGCTATGTGAAAATGTGGTTAGCCAGCTAGCTGCTAAAGCTAACCTTTAAAACTGTTTTAAGTTTTGAAACCTTATTTTAAAAAAATTATATCTTTATCTAGTGAACTTTTGTAGACGTACTAACTGCTAACATTATAAATCACCTTATTTTATCCCTGGAAGAAAAATTGTTGACAAAATGCTAGCAAGCTAACATTAGCAGCACACTTTGCTAGCATTAGCTCAAGTAATTCACCTTCCTCATTGATTTTACCACAAAATTAATTATATTTGACTTCATTTTCAAGATAATTTTTCCTAAAAATAGATAAATAGTAATAAATTATTACGTTTATTACGTTTAAATTATGCTTATGGGTTCCAGCTATTAGCTATTTCTAAATGTAATTATAGAACTAGCTGTTAAAACGAACATTAAAAGCTCTTACAATGTTGGGATTTCATACAGTAAACTTTTATTTTACATGTCAGAAGTATTACATTTAAATAGATTTCAATAGTTTGGTTAGTCTTTTAATGACTTTTCTCCTAAAAAATGAATAAAATCATATCTTCCGTCTTTTCTCGTATCTGAAGAATCTAAAATTTATATTAGAACATAGACTGAGAGTAGCATGTAACGGCTAAGTCAATAAATTTCAGTGTGAGCCCATATGTTTTCATTAGCTGAACTCCTGCAGAGGATGTATGATTCTGTCTGAACCTGAATTAATGGGACATTGATCCGACGCCGTGTCCTTCAGCCTGACTTTACAATGTAAAGTATGGGTTCTTTGTTTCTTTAAGGAGAGATAGAATCGTGTTTTAATGACACTAAATTAATCAGAGGACATGAATATTTGCTTTATGCAGATTGCTGCATTAGTTGATCATCTCAGTCGTCCTCATCAGATGTGTGATAATGCAATCAGATCAGGCTGGAAAAAACAAAACGCAAACAGAAGTTGATGTTTGAATTATTTTAAAATGCAACATTAAAGACATTTTTCTCTATTATTAGAGAATTATTTTTGGAAAATTGGGAAAGTTTTTGCACAGTTTTAAACATTAAATGAACAGAAACAATTCAAAAACGAGTAATGTTGCACATATAAAGATTTCAGAATCGTGGATTTATTTCAGAATATTATTTAAAAACCCAGAGATGAATTATAAATGCTTTGCAGCAGAGCACTTACTGCATTCATCTTGTTTGCCCTGTTGAACAGGATCCTCATGAGATAAATCAGTTGTTTATAAGCAACACTTACTTTTAATCAACATAATGAGATATTCTGTTGCATACAAATGTTGGGTACAGCTTGAATTTTATTTTAGGTTTTTAGAAATATCTGAAATAATTACATAGATAATTAAGATTGTTGGGAATTTCAAAAAACATTTTAATGATATCAGATGCATATTTATCCATCTGCTGTTTAAAACAATTGAAGATTATAAGTGGAGATGAGCTTTAATATATTAATATTAATAATTGATGTGAATAATAATTTGTCATTCTGAAGAATGAATACTTTTCTCAAACTTAAAGAAAAATGAGAATATTTCAGTCTTTTTCTCAGGATTTATTTATAATGATTCACCACTCGAAGGAACCTCTAGAGTCCAAGCGCGAAAACGTTTCACGATGTCAGCGTTTCAGATCAGTCAATATCAATAATTATTGATTCGTTTTTTGTTTTGAATCTGTTTTTGAGGTAACGCTGTCAAACGTGGCGTTACCTCTGTTATCCACAGTTTTCACTTCAAGCCGTTTTTCTGTTTTTAAGACGATATGAAGCACGAAGGAGAAACTTTAAACCCAGCAGGTCGTTGCTAGGCAACCAAAGAGTGAGTGCGTTACTTGATTCCAGCTAACTGGCTTAGCTAGCCGTTAGCGGTTGAGCTTTAGCTGAATATTATTTTATCAGCGTCAGCTTGGAGTTTGTTTTGATTAAATCTGGAGCGCTGAACATGAAAAACAACAAAGTATAAATCCAGTCAATTTAGTGAATTTGACCTTGTGTTCCTCAATGACTAACTTATGAGGAGTTCTGGCTTCAGGTTTGAATCTGACAAGCGGATCTAAAATCTCTAGTGGAAGAAATGTGACTTTGTTCTGGAGCTTCAGAGGATCAAGAAGTTCGAAATTAAAACTTCAGCAGCAAAATGAAAACAGTCGAGGTCAGCAAAGAGTAATGAGGAGCTCATGTTTGAACAGCGCAGTTGAATCGTAATTATTCCTGCGTCACACACTCTCACACACACTTTGATGTGCCCTCCCTCAGTCAGGGAAACACATTTTATCAGGTTTAATCCATCAGTTTTAGTAGAAACATTGCTGCAGATGTTGAGACCTGTCTCTGTCCTGTTTGTCTCTGCAGGTGAACATCATGGTCCCGTCTCTGCCCCGGCTGAGAGACAGCGACCAGCTGCACTGCGTCTTCAATTCGTTAAAGTCCAACGCCGTGGTGCTTAAAGACGATCCGACGGTGGTGGTCTGTTCGCTTCCCGACCCTGGAAAAATCCCGCCCACTCCGGAGCAGCATGGTACGATTCGCCGCAGTTTCTTATTTAAACTCTGAGGCGTTTTTATTCTGTAGACACGTTGCATGTTGTTCACATTGGAAAGTTTTATAAATTAACAAATTGAAACCTGGATAAGTAGCTATTATTAATTCACTGCAATGCGCCACTGATATTCTTCTTTTTCTCACTCTCTGCTACGCGCAGAGCCATTGCCATGGCAACTGACTCACAACAGCTTTACTGTATGTCTCAAGATTCAGCACTAAAAACACTCAAACATTTCCCTCACAAAGAACAGAACATTCTGTCCATTTATGTTTATAGGCTTGATGTTTATTTTCCGATTATTAGTAACTGAGCGCTGTGGCAGATTAGCTACCGGTGATATTAGCTAAGCTTGACTAGCTAATTTAAACACCTGCTCTACTGATGATCTGTCAGAGTTGGTGTGTTGGTCAACTTTTTTATTTTTCAACTGACCCGAAACACACAGAATTCCACAACACGTCTACATGTTAAAGTTGTCATAGTCAAGCTAGCATAACTGAACTTCTTCCCTCTCCCTTTTTCTTAATTAAAACATTTTCCTGACCTTGTTATGTAATTGTCGCAGTGTTGACAATTAGGAGCAAATCCCTGCGTCCCTTTTTCTTACATTTAAGATTTAGTGTTATATTGATAACAGCTAAAACAATGCTAGTCATTGTTAGCGAGCA
The DNA here is from genome assembly GCA_903067055.1 of Poeciliopsis paucimaculata. Lineage (NCBI taxonomy): Eukaryota > Metazoa > Chordata > Actinopteri > Cyprinodontiformes > Poeciliidae > Poeciliopsis > Poeciliopsis paucimaculata. The sequence continues at coordinate 37,504 of CAEGAD010055424.1, forward strand.
GCTTTTTGCCCTCCAGCAGGAATGGGGTCGAGGTTTTGTGCTTGTGACGTCACACTGCGACGGGTTCATACTAGAAATGCATAAAAATACAAATAAACAAAAAATGTATTTCCTATTTTTTTTAAACCTGAAGTACAATAGCAGCATTCATTTAGCGAACGCCTCAGACTCCAACTACAATTCCATAATTACGCAAATTTCTTTGTAATTTTTATCAATAAAATATTTTCTACATCTCTGTTAAAACTGTCACCATGTTGAGGCAGAAAAGATTGATCTCCTCCACTTCCTCCATGAGCTGCAGTTGCTTATGAAGAAATGCACCAAAACCAACCAATCAGAACCAGGAGGAGGGGCTTAGTGCTGTCAATTAACCTCCTGTCCTCGCTGCTAAATGCGCTAATGGCGGATAAACAACTTTCTGTAACAGGAAAACTGTTTATCTGCAGTCATCACTGGCTTTGCTAACTAGCTTTAGCGGTTTCTGTCCTGCTACCATTCTCTATTCTTGTTCACAAATGGCCCCCGCGCCGCAGTTTGAACCCCCTGAACCTCTCTGATTCTTCCTCTGTGTTCAGACTTTGTGTCCGTCCCAGTGAAGGTTCTGCTGAACCAAACGGTTGAAGTAACGTCTGGAGAATATCACTTCTACAACTGTGCAGCTACCGTTTGGAAGAATCCCAACACACCGTAAGCTGCATCTCACGCGCACACACACACATTAGCACCCAGCATGATGCAGCCACATGTCCCACCTGTTTCCAGGTGCATTTCCTGTGTGACCAGTAAGTGGGGCTGCCAGTGGAACACCAGGGATCACACCTGCAGTGACAAAGACAAATCTCCGGATGGTCACATAGTCAAACCTTCACAGGTAATTTGTTTACCAGAAATTCAGCCACCAAAGGTTAAAATCCTGGTAGAAAATATCTAAACTCGCATTTATTTCTCTTCTGAAGCCGGGAAATTGTCCTCAGTTTGAGTCTCCGGATCCGTTGCTGATCCCTGTCGGCCATAAGGTGCCCATCGTCTTCCAGGGAAGGAACCTGGAGAACTACGAGGTGCAGCTCAGTCACACCTGATCAGTTCACAATCAGTTAATGGCATGATAAGTTAATCATTTTCATTTGGACAACAGTCGTTAAGGAGATTCTCTCCGTTAATGTTGTTGAAAAGCTGCTATTTTGACACCCTGCACTGCCCGCCTCTTTGGCCTGTTTTAAAAAAAAAAAAAGATAAATGATGAATATTTTTGAAACACAAGACTTTATCATCCATTTTAATTATTGTTGTTTTGCATGTTGTGTTTATTTTTTGGGATATTTGTAATGTTTTCCAGTTCCAGTGTTAAATGTTCTTTAGAAGCTTTCTATATATATATTAGTTAAAAATGGTCTTAAAATAACAATATTATAATTTATCGAATCATTTCTAGGACAATTTATTGTCTAGCATCACGACATCCCTACATGTGCAGATTTACAAACAATGCATCTAAAAACCATGTTTCTGCTCATTTATTGTGTTTTAAAACACAATTTACCTTAAAAAACAAGCAAATCTGTCAGTGGAATACAGTTACAAGACTTTTTGATGATTTTCTAATTTATTAAGATGCAAGTGAAATGTTTTTACTAATGAGGCAAAAAAAGTGAATAATTTAAGTGTTGGAATTGCATTTTTCTGCAGGGGAAGAGCTTCACCATCGGCACGGAGCTGATGAAGGACACTGAAGAAAGCGTGGTGAAGATTGAAAACTCAAAGTTTGAATTCAAAGGTTTCCAGGTGAGACTGAGACGCAGCTTCATCCTGGAAGTTTGTGGTTCAGATTGTTAAAATAAGTCAGAGAATAAAGCATCTTAAAGGAGAGTAATCAGTGTTGTGGGCAAACAGCGACAGATTAAACCCGTTTAACCCGCTTTAAGAAACACTCTGATTATTTAATTGAAACATCAGCAGCAGCAGTCGCCTCTTCACCGCCTCCTAAAATCAGCCGCTTTGATTACTGTTGATTTAGAAGTTGCTCAACATGATTGGAACATTTATTTTGTTATGCACTTCATGATTAGTTGTTTATATATATATTTTGCTCATGAATGTAGATAAAAAGTTGAGTTTTCTGCTAAGAAACGTCTAAATGCTGTTTGCTTGTTTCCACCTCGTTCTCCTGTTTTCCTCCCTCTGATTCCCTTTTATTTCCTCCACTTTTCGCTCTTTATCTTCTTCTTTTCCTGAAAACCTCATAGATCCTCTGATTTATGAGCACAATTGTGCGCGTTTGGTTTGACCTTCACAGTTGGACCGAGGCGGTGTAATTTAGCATGGAGCTGCAGGCAGAAGGGGAACGAGGTTTTGTTTGTGTTTCACCGCAAATCCAAACAGAGAAGTTTGGACTTAAATGTGAGGACATAAATGTTTTAAAAGGTCACCTGACGCAGCTGCACAATCGCACATTTTTTAAAAATGAGATAAATCCTCACTTTCATAGCATCTATTCAATTATTAATATTTGTCTCTACTTCTGTTTTGAGCATTTCTACATAAATGAAGCGTGTTTGTGATTTGTGCTGCACTGAAACTGATGTTTGGTTCAGGAAAAGCTGCTAAGTTTCCACTGGATTTCAACTTTAATAATTAATACTAAAATGTCTTTTCTGAAAATTATGTTTCTGCATAAAATCAAGCACAGAAATTACATAAATGTTGTTAAAATGTTACTAACCCCACCCCCACAAATTCCTGGCCCCGCCCATTTTTGGTGGGCGGAGCTTTATGTCCCCCTTTATCACAATAAAAAAGGTGTTTGAGTCAAATTTTGAAGTAATGAGACTAAGAAAAGCGACGCAAAGTATTTTGAAGTATTGTGTAGTCAATAAATGCTAACTGTTAGCATTTCTCTCTGCTACATAATCCTAATTCAGTAACAGTTAATGAAATAGTTTCCACCAACAGTTGCACCTTTAGCAAAAGAAAACTAGATGTTGCAGAGATGAGTGGTGTAAAAATGAGTTTTTTGGCTATAAAAGCCTGTAGGAGTTTTGTTTGTACCTGCGAAGAAACAATGCTGTATGTCTCTGTGTGCAGTTTGCTTATGACGAGCAGCAGGAGGTGAACATATCTTTCCATATCAAAGTCCAAGACGGGAACACTAAGATCGACAGCACGCTGACAGGTTGGTGTGTCGCTCTCAAACACAGAGAAAAGAGAAATAAAGACGTTTTTCCTTCTATTCTCAGTTCTAATCCAGTTGCATCCCCTCTTATCTTCTCCTCCCAGTCACGCTGTATAGCTGCTCAGTGGGAAGAGAGGACTGCAGTCTGTGTAAACACGCCAACAACAAGTACAGCTGCGAGTGGTGCAAAAACAATAATGAACAAGAAATGAAGTGTGTATACAAGAAGAGCTGCATGTCACCAATACTGGCTCAGTGTCCCGAACCGACTATTACTGACGTGAGTCATCAGAACCAAAGTGTCCCATTTACCATCCTAAAACACTGCACCACCACACAATACACCACCAGAACGTTGAGGTACTTTCATGTATTTACTGGTTGCTTTCCTGAATTTTAAGCAAATCGTTTCAGAATCTAGCAAGTTCTTTTTTCTGGGAACTTGTTATGCAAAATTCACATTTTACAAATTTTTAAATTCCATTTAGAAGATTTCAGCTGCTTGTAAAACCAGCCCAAGCTGTTGAAAAAAATATCTGCAAAGAACGGATTTTGGCAAAAGTTCATGTTCTTTTGGTGTCTGGAAAACAAAATGTTTCAAAAACGTCCAAAATGTGACGTCAGGAATCAGCAGGCGCTGCCCCGTTACCTAGCAACCGCAGAAGAACTCCGTCCGTTACCTAGCAACTCTAGCAGAGTTCCAGCATCTTTGGTCAGCTGGTTTTGCCGCTGCTGTACAATGGCTGCTGGATATAACAAGTCTTTTGCTGTTGACTCACCATCCAGAAACCACTTGCTGAATTCTTGTTGGTTGTGCAGAAGGCTTCACTTCTGCTTTTCAAAGACGTATGTTGCATAGATGCATGTCTGTTTGCAGCCGTCAATTTCTTTTAAAGTTCCCAGAAGAAGAAAAAAAAACTGTTAAATTGCTTTGCACATCCTGGGAAACTTAAAACTCTGTGTTTATTTTTTTGTTCAAGGTTTGTTTGTTTGTTTTTTTTTAAAGAAAAGTTTGATTCTTTCCTCCATCAAACTTTTAATAAAATTTCTGAACCCCGAACTTCTCCAGCACTTCCTGTTAAACTTGGACTTGATATTCACTTTAGATTGAACTGTTGCTGCTGTTCTTGCTTTCTGTCTCACATTGCAGGTTGTAGTAAAATACTTCAGCTGCTAGATGATGCAACTGTTTTCTCCTCTGGCAGTTTTGGGGAAATGTTTTCACCACCAATAGTTCAGTTTTTCTACATAATGCACCATAAAATAGCTCCTCCAGTGATCATAACTCAAACAAAAGTACATTATATATGAGCTTATCTTGGGTTTCTTCTCTCCATTTAGAGACTTTCCTCTCCCTGAAAATAGATTACTTCTGTCAACCGCAGGAGAATTTCTGCACCTTTTAATAGAGCCGGCGATTCATTTTCTGTTTCAAAGTCCTTTGTGGATATAAATCACAACGTCTCATCTGAAATACCACAAAATGTAAAATCACCACAGATAAATGCTTCTGGGGATTCCTGCATGGCTGCTGAAATATTTCACTCACAGAAATGAGAGGCAGAAAACCACAGAAACACAGGATGGACATGGAGGCTTTGGATGTTTGTTTCTTTTTTTGCTAGCTGAGCCAAATGCTAACTTAGCACTTAAGCAAACAATTTACTTTTTATCTTAAATGTCAACAGTTAGCTGTAATTATTTTATAGTGACAGTGCAGCAGGTATATTATATTAGCTGTAATGGATTCTTCATAAATCCAGTAAATCACAGACGACCAACTGAACATCTTTAGTCCGATTTGAAGTGTTTCTGTCTGTTATTCCTCCAGATCATCCCTCGCTTTGGGCCGCTCAACGGCTCCATCGCCGTGACCATCAAAGGCTCCAACATGGGAATAAAGAAGGAAGACGTGAAAAAGATCACGGTGGCCGGAGTGAACTGTAAACACCTGGAGGACAGATACTCTGTCTCCACCAGGTAACGACCATAAACTCTTCACATTAGCAGGATCTTTGATCTGATGATGGGTTATTGATTAACTCCTCTTTCTGTCCAAAGTGTGGTGTGTGAGATCGGACCCAAGCGAACGCCGCCCTCTGACCTCCCGCCTGAGCTGACGGAAAGCGGACCGGTGACGATAGAGGTGGAGGGAAACAGAAGCACAACCTCTACAATAAACTTCACATATCGGGTGTGTTTTCCTACATATCTTTATTAATCAGAAATATTTCATCAGCGGTGACCAAACTTTTAGCCCCAAAACTGGCAAATTTAAATTATTCATTAAAATAAAAATACAAAAATTTTAAAATTATAATTTTTCGTTTGACCTGCTCAACAATAAAAAAGCTTTAATATAATTAAAGAGCGAAAGCATAAAAAGAGCTTTGGTCCGTTCACTTATTATTTAGCGTCATACATGAAAACAAACAAAACTATTGCAAATATTTCCAAATTAGCTCCACAAAATTAGACACTAAATGGAACTGAAGTCAAATTTCTTGTTTTTATGCAAAAACGTGGCTGATAAATCAGATTCTGACAACAGGAAGGTTTTAGAAACGGTTCAGTTTTGTGTCAGGAAACCTGCTCTCCACGTTTCAGAGCCGATAAAACACTGGAGGACCCACCGATCAAACCCCAGGAGTATGAAAACGTTTGTGATCAAGTAAAAGTCTCCTTCAGCGACGCCGAGATATCTGCTCCCTACAAAGAAACAAAGCGTAAATAAATCCCTCACAAGCAGATTCGCTGCTGCGCACAGCCCCATTTAAATGTATTTTTATTCTCCGCCTCCCGCAAGCAGAGAAACAAACATGACCGAAATAAGTTTCACCTGCTGTTCTGTTTTGTTTCCTGAACGCAACTCAGTCAGGTCATTTAAATATCGCTGTTCACTTCTGTGTTTCCTCTTTGTTTGTTTTTGAGGAGACGAGAAGTAATTACAGAAAACCGCTGAGACAAAAACGATTTACTCCACCGGCGGTTATTCCGCCTGGAAGCTCTCGTTTCAGGAATTTGAACTTTGTCTTGCTGCTTTGTTGGTTCTTTCTGACATCAAAACAGGAAATATTAAAAATTGAAGGAAAAAAATGTTTCAAGGTTGTAAACGGTGCGTTTTAATTGTTTAAAAAAGAGGAACAATTCAGTTATTTCAGACACATCCAGTTTTCTGGCAGATTTTTACCTCGAATGTTCTCACAAATCAAAAACAGTTATGATTCCTACAGGTTATTTAACATCAAATATATCTGATAGTCCTACATAACTTCTTCTGTTTGGTTTTTCTTTGCTTTGGAAGGCCTTAGAAGATGAGTCAAGCTTCAGTTTTTAAATGTTAATTCTTCCATTTGTGTCTCTGCTGCTTCTAAAACAGTCAAACACTTTAAGAAACCACACAGCTTTTTTGTGGCAATAGGTTCATTTTCTTGAATTTTGGAAGCCAAGCAACCTCAGCCTAGCGTTGCCCCGTTACCTAGCAACCTCAGTGGAGTTCCGCTCCGTTACCTAGCAACCCAAGTGGAGTTCTGCCCCGTTACCTAGCAACCCAAGCTGAGTTCTAAAACATATTTCCTGCTGGTATTCCCGCTGTACAATGGCTGCTGGAAAAGAGAAGGGTTCTCAACAGCAAGAGAACTGTTGACAGTTCTCTTGCTGGGAACCAGCAAGTGGTTCCCTGCTGGGTGTGCAGGAGGCTCCACATCTGCTTTTCAAAGATGTCCGGATGCGTAGTTGCGCATCTGTTTGCAGCCATGTTCACGTGCGAGTGAATCGTTGAGTTGGGGGGCGTGACCAGCAGCAGACCCTAAAACAGCTGATCTGATCAACCTCTGGTTGATTTGTGCTAAAATTGTAAAGAACATGTTTTGTATAGGCCATACGCCTATCCTAACCTGCTCAGGGAAGCATAACAGATTTAAAAGCTGCAAACCACCTTCAACAGTTAAAATGTTTCATCTCCTCTGGATCTCCACATCTTCTAGGATGAGTGGAAGGAAAACGTTGACGCTTGCTTTGAAACCGACGCTGAGAGTCTGTTTCGGTTTTGAAACGTTGAGTCAGGCTCCCGTGTTCAGATCCGTCTCCTTGGTGTCAGAACCTGAACAAAGACTCGAAGCATCGACTCGCCGGCGCGGTGAAGCTGTTCTGAGTTTCTCTCTTCTCGGGGATGTTTATTTTTATTTCCTGCTCTCTTTGTGACAACAGCAAGAACAAATCTGGAGCACAAACAAGACAAATGTTTGAGTGCAAAGCACAGCTGGACTGCTTCACTTAAAATTCATTTTTATTTTTGTTTTGATTCCCTTTAACTCTGCTGTGTTTTAATCTTTGAGTTAAAGCTGTCAGAGTTCAACCAATCAGCTTTTCATCCTCGATTTCCTCCAACATTTATACAAATATGCATTTTAAGCCAAAGTTAAATTCTTTTTTTGTGCACACAACCTTTAAAAGAGATAAATATGAACAGATTTTATATTTTATGTTTTATATTTGATTTTTATTCAGTAGAAAATTTTTAAAAACTTAATTTTTTATTTTTTTTGCACAAAGTAATTCTTAAATAATGAGATTTTATTCGGATTTCTGCGCTCCAAACGAACAGATTCTCAGACTCGGAACGCAGTGACCTGTTCCCAAACTCTGAACAGATTCACAGACCCAGTGTAAACAGATATAGACACCACAATCACAAAATTCAGCTTTTTTTTTTTTTTTACATTAGCAGAATATCAAGAAAGGTTTTGCACATTTGTAGTGGAAATGCAGCCTCTGCCTTGTGAATTACCAGCAGGAGCTTTGGGGTCAAACCGGATGTCTTAACTGATTCTGTTCAGGATCCTGATCCTAATTCCATTGATCCAATGGAGGGTCCTGCAGCTGGAGGGACGATTATCACCATCACCGGAAAAGATCTGGACACGGCAACCAAAGGCGACGTCACCGTCTCCATCGGAGGCATCGCCTGTGAAGTGTAAGCTGAAACCTTCCTGCACCGTAAATAAACCGTCGCAACACGCGTTCACTTCCTGTTTCCTTCAGCTTAACGTTTGGGACCAACATCACCTGTAAGACCGGCAGTTACGGCGCTGCTGCTTCTGCTGCTGCTGCTGCTGCTGCTGCTGCTGCTGCTGCAGCTTTTCCGGTTTCCATGACAGTGACGGTGAAGTACGGAAGAAGCACAATCAAAAACCTCCCCAAGCCCTTCAATTACACCGACAACCCAAAGATCACCAGCTACACTCCCAACACCAGCTTCGTTTGGTGAGTCTGTTGATCGGCCTTCATCATCCTCCTCCTCGGCAGTCAGACTCCCTGCTGTGTTTTATTTTACTTCCTGTTTCCTGGTTTTAATCTGTAGTGGCGGTCGAAGGATCGTCGTCACGGGAACCGGCTTCAATCTGATCCAGTCGGCCTCCATGAAGGTTCTGCTCAACACCAACAACGACTCCATCGAGGAGGTAGGAGGTTTTCTTAATCAGGTTTTATTCAGGATTTGATTAAAACTAGGAAAACGGTCAAAAACTGTCCCAAACTCAGGCATTTTACTTCTTTATTTCCTTCAATTTTCCTCATATTTATAATAATAATCATCCAAATCTGGTCCAAATACGATGATTTGTGTCATTTATTGTTTTCATTTGGGTTTTTATCCATTGATAAAAGCTGTGATGGCAGCAGATTGTCACCTTGATGCTCCGCAGGAAGCCGCTGTCGGTTTCTGTCCGTCTCTCTGGACAGATGGAGGAAAGTCGCCCCGGTTGGAGCCAACCGGACCCACAAGAGGAAATGAAACGTTTTCTCATCATCTTTTCATCTTTCATGTCTTCCTCAGTTCAAGTCAGAGTGTAAACGTACCAACAACTCCGTCCTGGTGTGCCACTCACCAAGCGTGAGCAGCCATCTCATCAAGAGCGGCCATCTTGTCAAGACTCAGCTGCACCTGGACAACGTGCAGGAAGACCTGGACTTCAAGTACTACCCTGACCCGACCTTCGAGTTCCAGACCATTAAAGACCTGACAGCGACCAGCCTCATCATCGTCACGGTGCGAAGAGGCTGAACGCCTCGATGCCAAACGTCTCAGCGAGAGACATGATGGATGCCTCGCCGCCAGTCGCTCCGCGTTAACGTCTGTCTCTCTGAACAGGGCCAAGGTTTCTCCAAGGCCATCTCCATCAGCGAAGCCAAGGCCTCCATACAAGGCGTACCATGCAACATCAAACTCCTGCAGGTACGCGCAGAGATCATGCAGCTGCTTGAAATCTGTCAGTGCTTGAAATTCAAACTGCACCATTTTGTGATAAAGTGCAATAAAAAACTGTTTTGTACACCTAATAAAACGTTTTTTTCACTGAAGTTAAATCAGAATAAAGTTTTTAAGTCACTTAGAATCATAAAAACTTAGTAAAGACGTTTTTGGAGCATTTTTGACTTTCTTTGAGTTTTGTGTTTGATTGTTTCAATATGATGAATATTTATTATTCATAATGCCTCAATGATATTTTTATATATTTTATGTTTTTTTCAGTTAATATAAAAAACTATTCGATGCATCAAAAAGTATAAATAAATATAATAAATGAAGTCTATGTGCAGTTTAGAGATATAAATCATTCTTTGAATAACGCATGCAGCTACCTAATAAGTAGTGAATGGTTTTTAATTTGTATTGTTATCAGAATAATATTACAAAATATCGTTCTTTTTTTTCGTTCTTTCTTTCTTTCGTTCCCTGAGATTCGTTGCTCTCCATTCAGGAAGTTTTTCCGTTTCTTCTCCTCCGTCTCTGCAGGACGATAAGTTGATCCTGGAGGCTCCTTCTTCTCCGCCGACACCCAAGTCCAAGTCCCAGAGCGCGGAGGCGGCCGACGACATGCTGGATCTGGTGGTAAACAAACCGACTCGGTTCTGTTTGGGTTCTGCTGGAGCTCGACCCAAACGATCCCAACAACGTTCAGCTGAAAATAAACTCTGACTGTGCAACATGGAAAAGTTTGGACAGTTAAAAACTAAATATTAAAGGTTTTAGTATTTCCAAACATTTGGGGTTTATAAATGTTGCATCCGTCCGTCTTTCCTTCCTGCTTTGCTTTTTTATTTTGTTTACATTTTTTCTCCTTTTTTTTCTTCTTCTACTTTGATCTTTTCTTCTCCGTTGCTTCACTCCTGTCTTTATTTTCTACAGTTCTTTCTTTTCCTCTGATTCTTTCTTTGTTTTTGTTGATTTTGTTTCTTTATTTCTGTCTTTGTATTTTTTTTCATTTTCTGTAGGTTTTATTTTTCTGATTCTTTCTTTCTGGTTTTTTTTTTCTTCCTTTTTCCATTTTTCCTTTCCATGTCTCTCCTTGTTGTTTTTGCAGATTTTCTATTTAAATTCCTGCTTCTGCAGAAACATCTGCACTAAACTCAAAGTGATGTTTTAAATCATGTGATTATAATTTGAGTTTAAAATAGTTTGAAATGAGGCTTTTGTAGCTTAAAACGTTTAAATGTTTTGAAACTTTCAGTAAAGTTTTCAGACAGAAGGAAACTAATCTCTAAACTGATGCAGTGAAACATTTTCTAATCTCGGATGCTGTTTTTCTTCAGGTGCAGTTCGGTAATGGGAGGTGGACCGCAGGAAAAGTTCAGTTCACCAGGAAAGAAAACATTCCTCTCGCTATAATCATCCCAGCTGTGATCGTCCCCATGCTGGTTTTCATCGTCATTTCCATCTACTGCTACAGGTTTGATAACATTTTTAAAAATGCAAAAGTGTGGCGAGAATAAGAACTAAAACAAAATGATTGTGTTTGATTCCCGTCAGGAGGAAGAGTCAGCAGGCAGAACGGGAATACGAGAAGGTGAAACATCAGCTGGAGAATCTGGAGGAAAGCGTTCGAGATCGATGCAAGAAAGAGTTCACAGGTATTCATCCAGAAAGCTGCAAATGTTTTATGTTTAACAGGTTAATTTTACATTTTATGCAGATTTTCTGCAGCAGATTCAGTAAAAACCTTCTTTATTATCATTACATCACATTGAATTCAGAAATCAGTCTCTCTGACAGCTTGTCTCCGTCTTATGAACATCTGCCAACTCAACTCTTTTTGGCTCAAATCATTAAAAACTTCCCCTCAGATCTTCTTGGCAAACTCTGCAAGATTTCAGATTAATCTGACTTTCTGTCATTCATCAGGACGGAAACAGCAGATCTAAGAGTCAGGGATTATTACTGCAGTCATCGATACTCATAAATATTTATCAATACTCGGAACACAAAAAGATGAATTCAGTTTAACAAAATTATATTATGAAATTCCAGCTTGTCACAAAATTAGCCGCTAATCAGCTAGTAATTATTACTGCCACACACAGATTGATTCAGATCTCTTAATCATGTTCAACCTGCAGCTGGATTTTTTATTTTTACCCGTTTACCGGGTGAAAGTTTTAGCCTAGCTTAGCTTTGAATTAATGAAAAGTTATCTGTGTAATTATCGTTTTTATTGTTTGTTTACTATTAAATGTTTGCAGAAACTAAACCAAGAACTTCGACAAACTGGATAAGTTTGACAGGCCTCAGTCATGTTCTGCCAGTAACAGTAATAGTTTTTTGTTTTATGAGCTAACTAGCAGTGGATGCTAGCTGCATCTACCACTGAATAAAAAATGTAAACTTTAACTTTTTAAGTTGTTTAATTAAGCAAAATAAAAGCCAATAAACCACTGATTTATAGATAATAATCTACATTCTTCAACAAAAAGTGAAAACTATTCTCTTCCAGTTGCAACAATTATGCTAATTTATCTTGCTAATACAAGCTAGCAGACAAAGTTAGCCTTATTTTAGTGTTAAGTTGGCAAAAGTAAGTTTCTGAATAATAAAAATATACAATGCGCCTCATCACACAGTGGGCATGAGACCTGAATTATGTTCTACCACTAGCAGCAATCGGCTAACTTTACTAGCTAAACAAGCTAGCCGAGAACGTTAGCCTAACTTAGCTTTATTCATTGGTTTACTCGTGTTGGTACGAAGTAAGTCTTATTTTTTTTTGTTCTAAAATCCAATTTATATTCTACGCAAATTGCTAATTACAGATTATCTAAAAACTATTAGTTTCTGTAATGAATGAGTTCCTGTTGGCTGTTTTTCATGATGTTCCTGTTTTGTTGCAGATCTGATGATTGAAATGGAGGACCACACCAGCGACCTCAGCGAAGGTAGAATCCCTTTCCTGGACTACAAAACATACACGGACCGAAACTTCTTCCTGCCGTCCAAAGAAGGTGATAATGACCCCATGATCACTGGAAAAATACAAATCCCAGAATCCCGCAGGGCTACTGTGACTCAGGCACTTAACCAGTTCTCCAACCTGCTGAACAGCAAACCGTTTCTCATCAACGTGAGTTTAAAACTTTTGGTTGCATTCCTGGTTCCTGAGAAGCTAATTTAGATGCTAATCCTTTTGTTTATCATTATATATGCTGATGAAGCTGAAATTAATGTCATTTTATTTCCTTTCCAGTTTATTCGCACATTGGAGAGCCGTCCTGACTTTAATGCCCGGTCTCGGGGAAATTTTGCCTCCCTCCTGACGGTGGCGCTGCATGGGAAACTGGAGTATTACACAGACATTATGAGGACGCTGCTGCTGGAGCTGATGGATGAACACGTCCAGAATAAAAACCCCAAACTGATGCTCAGGAGGTGAGAACATACTGAGGGACTTTATTAATTAAACTCAGAGGTGTAGAGTAGAAAACATTAGAGTAAAAAGGTATTTGGTAAGAAGTTTACTGAGTAACTAATCAATCATTTAATAATTAAAAATTACATCATCAGATGGACCAAAATGTAAAGTTAAGAGGAAAACATGTTTGTTTTTCATTCAGGGAGTAAAAAAAAACAGAAATCAAGTAAAAGTAAAAAGTACAGCGTAGTTAAATTCCTCCTAAAAGTTCAGTTGAGTAAATGGAACCCGTTCCTACCAAACTCTGGACCGAAGCGTTGATAACAATCGACATAAGGAACCTGACCAGTGATGACATCAGTGCAGAACTGGGGAGAGACGGCGCCCATGTTTCTGTTCTGGCTGTCAGTTCCTGCTCAACTCTAACTCTAAAAGTACTTTTTGTTTCAAAAACGTTACTGAAATAACTGTTGGTCCTCAGCTCTGTTTATATTTGCAGATTTAGTTTTTTATTCCCTGTAGAAACTCCGAGCCGTTTTATTGCTGAGTTAATGATTGCGACTGCAGAGGAAGTCTGCCGGCTTCGCTGCGGCATTGCTCTGAAGCGTGGAAGTAATCAGGCTGTCTGACTTCCTGCTGTGAAGCTGACAGCTTTGTGATTGAGCAGCAGTGAAAAGATGATTCCTCCTAGTGTTTCTATGGATCTCATGTTTCTGCTGCTGCTGCAGGTCAGAGACGGTGGTGGAGAGGATGCTCTGCAACTGGATGTCCATCTGCCTGTATCAGTTCCTCAAGGTAACAGGCTTTTCTTTACTCTGTTATTCAATATTCTCCTATGAAATAAAGTTTTTTAGACTAAGATTATTACTTTCAGATTGCATCAGTGTTTTATCTCTGTGTGTTAGATCTTTAGATCAGATTTTAACACAAATATTCTATGATTTGTTTTATTTTCTGGTAAATTTCAACATATTTCAGTTGATATTTGAATTATGAATCTCTGCTGTAAAATATGGAAGCCCATTCCTGCCGTGACAGAAAAAATGAAAGCCTGAAGGGAGTTTTAAAATCATAATTATGAGAGTAAGTCAAAGTCAAAATTATGAAGGTACGGTAATAATTGTGAACTTTCAGTGTCAGAATTATGAAATAAAAATTTTGTTGTTACAAGTCATAAATTTGAGTTAAAATGTATAATTTTCAAATACAAAGTAACAATTATGAGATGCTAAGTTCTAATTTTTGGATATAAAGTCATTATGCTGAAATAAAAATTCATCATTTCAACTTTATAGTCATAATTTTGGCTTTCAAAGTCATAAGTTTGAGATATAAATATTAATTTTGAGATACAAACTCGTTATTCACAGTCAATTATGAGGTAGTCACAGTTTCTCTAAGGAGGCTTTGCTCTAATTTCATAATCATATCTTTAAATTTCATAAATATAACTTTAAAACTTGAAATTATGACTTCTTATTTTTCTGGTTTATTTAAAATGATTAGTTTAATGAAGAAACTGCAGCAGATATTTTCTTTTTTATACTTTTTAGTGTTAAAAACTCAGTCTGGGGTCAAACTCTGACCTTAAAGACAGAAAAGTCCTGATTGGTGAATCTTTTCTGCAAGCGCTTCATTAGCTGATTAGTGAACATAAATATCTATATAATCATATCTTTGGTCTGTTGGAGTGACTCTGTGTGTTTGTGTCAGGATACGGCCGGGGAGCCGTTATACAAACTGTACAAAGCCTTAAAGCACCAGGTGGAAAAAGGTCCGGTGGACGCCAGGCTGAAGAAAGCCAAATACACGCTGAACGACACGGGGCTGCTGGGAGACGACGTCGAGTACGCCGCACTGGTCAGTCTGCGCCCAACTGGGATTTTCTGATCGGTTTTAGCATTTAAACGAAAAAATTCAAATATCAAATATTTGGAAGTCAGAGGTCAGTTTAACAGAAATGAAAATAAAAAATATTTGTTCAGGTTCTGGGAACCTGTTTGTTTGAGGTCAATGAATTTGTTCGTCTGTGAAGCTATTTGTTCAGTTTTGGAATCTGTTCATTCGGGAATCTGTTCATTCGGGAATCTGTTCATTCGGGAATCTGTTCATTCGGGAATCTGTTCAGTCGGGAATCTGTTCGTTCTTTTTTTACGTTGAAGCGTAAACGCTGACTCAGCACATTAAAGCAGAGGAATCGTTTCACTGCTGCAGGACAGAATTAGCAGTGCTAACTGATCCAACACTGTGAGTGTGTGTGCGTGTGTGTCAGACTCTGCAGGTGCTGGTTCACGGCGAGGGACCAGACGTGACGCCTGTCAAGGTGCTGAACTGCGACACCATCACCCAGGTGAGTTTCTGTTTCCACATGAAGGCAGTTTTTATTTCTGTGTTCGTTCTTCCAGGTGATTTTGTTTTCTGTTTCCTGCAGGTGAAGGAGAAGATCATTGATCAGGTGTACAGGAACCTGCCGTATTCACAGAGACCGAAAGCAGAAGGCGTCGCGTTGGGTGAGACGCACAGTTCAGAAAATTATTCCTTTAATTCATGTAAAACATCTGAGCTGCTTTTAAATGTCCTGTAAAAAACATGAGACCAAATCTGTGTTACCATAAAGTTACCAACATGATATCATGGAAATAAATTTGTTGGGATGAGTAGCAGGGTCATGCTAGCAAAAATAAAAACAAAAACATTACAAGAATAAAGTCATAAAATTACAACTTTATTCTCATAACTTTCTTTTTTTAATTTCTTAGTATGTAAGTCAGCAACCTGTTCATTCTTAGTTTGGGAACCTGTTCGTTCGTTCAGAGTTGTGAAATCTCTGCTCAGGTTTTGGGAATCTGTTCATTCCGGATCTGGGAATTCATTCAAAATGAACTATTAAATAAGAAACACAATTAAAATCATGTGTTTCAGTTTGTTCACATGATAAATTATTAAAAATCATCATCCTCCTTCTACTTCCTGTTGTCTTGTTCTTCGTTTCCTCCGTAGAAACATCCGGTTGTCGCTCATGTGACTCGCCTGATGTGATATGTGTTTCCGTTGCATCTCATTTCAGCATAAAAACCTTCACCCTGTTTTTAATTGTCATGTTTCCAGTTTGCATGATTTTACGGTCAATGGAAACAAATATCGACAAAGTCTTGTGTCTATTTGTAACAGAAACTACTGACTGCCTGGGATAAATGAGATAAATTGAAGCCAGTAAAACGTATTTTATGTCCGAAATCCTCGTAATTTTCCTTGTAATTCCTTGTTTGTCCACAGAGTGGCGCCCTGGCTCTACGGGTCAGATCCTGTCCGACATGGACCTGACGTCGCAGACAGAGGGGCGCTGGAAGCGGCTCAACACGCTGGCCCATTACAACGTGAGTTCAGCCGCATCCCGGTTGAATTGGACCGAATCAGAATCAGTCGGACTCGGAGTCTGTAGAGCACAAGGCTGTGATAGGAGGGAAGGAAACCCTTTAGTGGAAAAACTATGAACAAAAACACAGCAGCTGTTTTTCTGCTTAAATTTGAGCTAAATGTTTCAAACGGTTAGAACTAGCAAGCTGCACATTTTGTTTTTGTCTAAATAATTAACTCTAAATATTTGGTTGATATTTAGTTTGAAGCTACATTATTAGCTCAGAGCTAAATATTTAAACATTTAATTACAGAGATAAGTAGTTAGCTTGAAACTAAAATGTAGTTAGCCAGATAAATATTTAGTTACAAAGCTAAATATTTAAATGTAAGCTAAATATTTAGCTTATTTTGAAGCTAAGTATTTAGTTGGAAGCTAACAGGTAGTTGGCGAGATAAATATGTAGATATTAAGCTAAATATTTAGCTAAGAGGTAAAAAGCTAAAGTTTTAAATTAAATATGTAAACTGTTACTTTTGTAAATGGATGAATATGAATAAAACCCTTTTTTCCTCTTATTTCTGGCTAAATAACCAAAACTATTACTGTTCATTTTTGACTGTAGCTGCACTCCGTAGAACGTGTTGTTGCTAATAGGCTGCTAAATCTTTCTTAGTTTGGGTTAATCTGCTGTTTACCAGCTGCACCTTTTAACAGATAGAAGTAAAATTGTTTCCACATTAGCGCCTGATCTGATGGGTCAAAGGTCAGCTTCACGGCCTGAGTTTAGGTTTTCAGGTTTTCCTCTGATGTCCGTTTCTGTCCGTCTTCTGGCTCATTGAACCACAGGAGATTCATGATGCTGCCACTCCTTCCTGATGCTTTTAATCAGCTTTGTTTAGAAGAGACCTTTACTTTTCCACCAAAACAACCGAAAGCTGAAGAGCAGGAAAATGTCGAGCCACTCGAGACTCGTCTGCAAAACCAACAGAAACTAAATCACTCCTGCTGTCCAGACTCTCCTGACATTTAAGGAGGATAATTAATTCAGAGGCGGATTTTGCCTCTAATAACTGTGTAGCTTCGTTAAACATTTTCTCTCTGTTTGAACAGATTTTTATCTTTTATTTCTGCAGGTTCGGGACAACGCCACGTTGGTTCTGTCCAGAGTTTTGCACACGCAGTCGTTCCACCAGCACCAGGACAGCCACGACGAGAGTACGTCATTTTTTATTCCACGTCTGAGACGTTTAACTGCAGCATCTTCTAGTATTTACACTCGTTTCCCGCGCTGTTAAG
The DNA here is from genome assembly GCA_903067055.1 of Poeciliopsis paucimaculata. Lineage (NCBI taxonomy): Eukaryota > Metazoa > Chordata > Actinopteri > Cyprinodontiformes > Poeciliidae > Poeciliopsis > Poeciliopsis paucimaculata. The sequence continues at coordinate 55,016 of CAEGAD010055424.1, forward strand.
TTGTTCTGGATAATGGGTGGAAAAAGTGATCAGAGATGTTAAAATTAGGCTAAAAAATGGCAAATTCATCCATTTTGTGTTTGTTTATCCACTAATCAAACATTTGCCAACAAAAACGGTTAAAGACACAAATAATTAGTTTAACTTTAAATGGACTTTTTAATGTCTGCATCAGCAAAACAACATTAAACGTTTTTCCTCAGCATTTTGACCACAATAACAATAATAATTAAGCTTATAATTCTCTCCAAGGAGTTGTTTGTTTTATTTTTTTTAATTTATTAACTGGAATAGCTACATTTTCTAATTAGTTTCAGAATAATCTCACCATCCCAAAAGAGAGAAGCACATAAATGTAATATAATAAACCAGAGGATGTTAATGTGATGCAGAAAATACCTTCAGAGGTTAATTCAGTCATAAATCATATGGCTGCAGAGCTAACTTTAATTTCTGTTAAAACACGTAAATCCTAAAATATTAAACGTATATTAAAAGGGAAACTTCCATTTGGGTCTCAACTGCTAATTAAAACTTAACAAAACATTCAGACGACTTTTGGCAACAAATCTGTGTTTTTTGACGAGGCGTCTCAAAGCCTTCCCAATTGTTAATTCACATTCTAGGCCCGCTGCGCCGTTGCCTAGCAACCCCAGCTGAGCCCAGTCTCGTTGCCTAGAAACCCCAGCCCAGTTCCGAACATTTCTTCAGTTGGTTTTCCCAGCCAACATGTTTAGTAGCCATTTTGTAACAGGTCGTCTCTAAGTGGTGAAGGTGGTTTTCTGATGTCGGCTGCAGAAAACGCGCTGCTGGAGGACGACAACACGTTCCACCTGGTGAGGCCGACGGACGAGATCGATGAGGTGAAGTCGAAGCGAGGCAGCATGAAGGACAAGGCCATGACCAAAGCCATCACAGAGATCTACCTGACCCGGCTGCTCTCCGTCAAGGTGGACATCCGGTTTAAACTCGCTTCACGTCGTTAGCATTAAGCTAAACTTCATATTATTATTTCATCATGTGAACATTTTGCTGTGCTTAGCTAGTTCTTCATATATGCACATCATATATCAAAACGTTGAACTTCTTCTGGATATCCCTCCTATATATTTTGGTAATTCCAGTTTTTATAAATTTTGAAATATTTAAACTTTTATGGAAATTTCAGCCCCATTGAAATGCATCAAAATCTTTTGAATTCCACAAAACTCAGCAAAAACTTTCCACTCTGACAGTTTACAACGGCTGCCTACTTCAACTTAGAAACTCCTTTCTACTTCTGAACATCAAGCTATCTTCAGCTTTTTCATTTCTTAAAGTTTTTCTAAAATCATGATTTGAGTTTTGGCCGTTTTCAGGTTTATAATGTATTTCAGTGACAGAGTGTGCACTCTGCATCAAAACGCAGCCATGAGTCTCTGCTTTGAGGAATAAAGGATCAATGCAGAGTCTTTATAACGATTGTCTTTAGACATGTCACCCCTTCCTCCATTGGGTTCTTGGCCGTTTTGTAAAGAACAGAAACTTTTTCTAGCTGTTCTTCTTGTTGTGTTGCAGGGCACCTTGCAGCAGTTTGTGGATAATTTCTTCCGCAGCGTCCTTTGCACCAGCTCCGCCGTCCCTCCGGCCGTCAAATACTTCTTTGACTTCTTGGATGAACAGGCGGAGAGACACGACAACGTGGACGAGGAGACGCTGCACATCTGGAAGACCAACAGGTACACAGAATATTTATCAAAATAAATACATTTAAATGAATGAATAGAAACCAGATTCCAGCGCCAAGATGGCCGCCAAAGACCAGGCACCAAAAAGACGTCTGAGCTGACGCTAATCATACATGTGATCGTTCTTTAACCCATTTGTGCCTCCGTGTTCCTGCCGGTTCCGTTCTTCCAGTCTGCCGATGCGGTTCTGGGTGAACATCCTGAGGAACCCGCAGTTCATCTTGGACGTTCACGTGACGGAGGTGGTGGACGCGTCGCTGCACGTCATCGGCCAGACCTTCATGGACGCCTGCACCAAGACGGAGCACAAGCTCAGCAGAGTCAGTTCCACTTTCCGCTTCTTCTGGGTCAAACTGGAGTCATTTAAAATGTGAACAAACTGTGATTTATGGTAACAAAACCAGAAAGTTTATTTGTTTTCTACGTTTGAGTTGAGATGTTTATTTTATTCTTATAGCGATTAACTAATAAAAATGGACTGAAAATGAAATGAACAGCAGCTACAGACCTGGATGATAAATCAACTTAAGTGATTAATCTTTTTTTTTGATGGAGTATTAGAGGTAGGAAAATAACGACTGAATCTATTTTCAAGTGAGTTCTTATAATTTTGCGACGGTTTTTGGTAAAATTGCGTCGTTATTCTGCTAACATAATGACTTTATTCTCATAGTTAAACTAAAATTCTCATATTCTTCCCTAATACTCTGTCATTCGACTCACAGAGGGGATGATTGAAATAAAAGCCACGTTTTGAAAACATTTCTGGAAAAGAACGAGAGAAAAAGAAGGAGACCAATTAATCAGCCCTGAGGGACGCCAGAAAGTTTATCCAGTTACTGCCAGAGATCAGCATCTCTGTTTTCTGTCTGCAGGAGTCTCCTAGCAACAAGCTGCTCTACGCAAAAGAGATTTCCACATATAAGAAGATGGTTGACGAGTGAGTTCACACCACCGGCTGCTGTTGTTCTGACCCGGCTGATTCCTGGATCAACGTGTTTGTTTGTTTGTTTCCCTCAGTTACTACAGAGGCATCAGGCAGATGGTTCCAGTCAGCGACCAGGACATGAACACACACCTGGCCGAGGTGTCCCGGGTAGGAAAAACCCTCCAGAACCAGAGATTCTGGGTCAGAACCAGCTGGACTGGTTGGTTCTGGGAGGTTATGAGTAACAGATTGACCCACAAAAGTATTAAAATGTTCATATTTGTAACATTGCTGGAGATTTTATGTGATAGATCACTTCATATTATGTTACAGATAAAAATTTGAAAATGCGGCATGCCATTCTATTTTGGATGGACTTTGACTAGACCATATGATGGGGTGAACCTCCAAACTAGTTTCAGGAATTTATCAGTGGAGAATAAATAATTTTTCATGTTTTTTTATCTACAGATCAAAGTTTTTTGTTTCTCTTCATAGTTTTTCTTTTTTTTGTTTCATAAAACTAAAGCTAACATGCTAACATAGCGTTAGCATGTTGGGGAAAAATAAATAAAAGTGTGTGAATACTTTCACAAGATCTGTAGTCACAGATGAGAGATTTGTAGCTAGAGCGCCCTCTACAGGTGTTTCCAGGCGAACAATAGAAAATACTGAAGTGTTTATTAAATTGACTTGAATTTCTAATATTTTAGTCTTTTTTTCCGACCCGGCTTTTTTTGCTGCATAATAAATCTGTTGCTCTTGTTGTTGCAGCAACACACAGACAAGCTGAACACCCAGGTGGCCTTACATCAGCTGTACCAATACGCCAGCAAGTACTTCGACCTGGTGAGGAATCTTCTGAAAATGTTTCTGTTTCACACAGAAAACCTGAAACTGACAGGAAATGCTGCAAATAAAATTCAACACTGATACCAAATTACGACTTTTAGCTTTTTATTTTTACGAGCCATTGGCATTCTTTAAATGAAGATAATTTATTTTTTTAGCGTTTAGTGAGTTAATTTTAACTTGTATTAAAGTTAAAATTGTGTTAATCTGATTTTCATGCAAATACGCAAAAATTTTTTTGAAATATGGACATATATTTAAATTTAATTCAAGAGAAAAATAAAATTTCGGTCAATATGTTTGAAAAAAAGAATATTTTCTATAAAGAGTTTAGTTTTTCAGGACTAAAAGTAACTGAAGTTGTTTTTGTCCAAATTTTTCATAAAAATAAAATGAAAGATGTTAAAAATGCTGTTTTGTTGCTCAGATCATCCAGTCTCTGGACGAGGACCCGGCCGCCCAGAACAGGCAGCTGACGCTCCGCCTGCAGCAGGTCGCCGCCGCCCTGGAGAACAAAGTCACTGACCTCTGACCTCACCCAGGGGGCGGGGCTTCTTATTCGATTGTGAGCATACGGACTCATCTGAATGTCTGGAGAGGAGCTAGCAGAGCCAGAAGAGACAAATTTCCACTCAGCGCCCAAAAGCAAACAAACAAAAAGAAAACGTGTTTTTGAAAATCACCAGAAGTTGAAGAAAATCCAAGCAAAGTGACAAAATGTTTTGTTTTTTGGGACGATTTGATCGGACCTTCAGCTGCTCCTCCTCGTTTTGTACTGGACGGTACGGAGGCCCAGTGGGTCCAGATGTTCGAAACATCCGCGACTCTCTTTAGTTTTATTTTGTTTTCTGTTTGTATCCTGAGTTTCTGCTTCTGGGCCTCCAGAAACCAATGGCTGCATTTCTTTCACGTTCAGGAAGTTAGTTAAAAAAAATCTCTTAAAGATGCACCAAAGTCCAGGAAAAGTAAAATAAGTTACGTATTATATCATTTAAAAATCATGCGACATACACAAATTTAGCTGGTTTAGAGATTAACTAGATTCACATTTGTGAAGAAAATGGTTTAAAAAAATTAAATATTCCAGTTGTAGTGGCGCTTTTCCACCACTGGGAGTGCTGTTCACAACTCATAGTTCACCTCTGAATTATTGCACAACCATCTGAAAGGTACTGATTAGTTTCTTTAAATCAGATGAATCTTGACTTTCCTAATCATCGTCTTCAATTTATTTATTAATTCCTCCGTTTATAGTTCATCTTTAGATTCCGCATGAAATAATTTATATATTTTGCGCTAATATACAAATAGTGAGAGCGAGTTTGTGGAAAAGCTGGTTGATTTCAGTAATTTTCAGTGAAATTATGAAACACTCGTCCTGCTCTGATTGGACAGCAGGTCTGATCAGGCTCCGCCCACTGGACCCGACTATTACATCATGAAACCTGCTTTCATTTTGGCTCAAATTGAGGAAATATAAATGAAAATACACAAAATTTTATGAGTCAAACTTGTTACCCACATCATTTCATAAACTCGAAAATGTTTTTTATCTTAAACATCGTAACAAATCTATAAACCATCGCAGCTTTCTCAAACTTTCACTGAAGCCACTTTGGTGCCAAATGCTCTGAATCCAGGAAACGTTTGAGTCTAAAAGGATTTTCGGTACTTTTACGATTAAAAAATGTGAAACTTTAGCGGCCGTGTCGTTGACGAAACGTCATGTCTGAAACATTTTTCCTGGATGAACAACATGTCCGCCTCTGCCGACACTTGCTTTTGTCTGCCTTCTCTTTGCCACCAGCGAGTGCCTTAAAGAGTTGAAGTGGATCTGAAATGAACAAACCGACCAGAACCGGATCACAGAACTGAATGTTTCAGAAAGACATGGCACTAACTGAACAGGCGACAGAAATTGTGAAACTGTCCCTTTAAATTCTTGTCCTGACCCGATTATGATCAACTCCAGTTTGTTACAGGCGGAAACAGAAACTCAAATGTGAACTTTGCTGCCAAATGTTCTGATCGTCGTCCAGGATCTTTGGGTTTCTGTGTTAGAACATGTTGAAGAACATTAAGGCACATGTGAATAAGTCCGAATGTCTCTTCTGATCCAGTTACGGACTTTAAAGCCAGCGTTGCCGTTGGTTACGGTTGTGAAGCGACGGCAGGAATGGTTTGGATGGACCAAGCTTTAGACTTTGAAATGGACTCAGATGTTACCAGAACGGGTCTGAAATAGACTGAAGCCCAAATCGGTTACTCTTCTGCTGAAGTGGGGAAAAAATCCAGATCTAGGAAGTCCAAATATCCAATAAAGTATGTTTATACAAATGAAAGAAAGGCGTCTTGTTTCGTCTAACATATTTTTATGTTCAATGTTCTTCTAAAAATGAATTAACTGGGTTCCAGCTGAATGTTACTCTTACTTTTCTGTATTTCATAGATTAGATGCTAAAGAAATGTGCTTCTATGCAGATGATGTCTGCAGCAGCCATGTTGGATTTTCAGGTCACAGTTGGAAAGAACCTCAAACTTTCCAAGTTGAAATCTTTTGACTTATTGTTCTACAGAATTTAAAAAGCAGACTTTTCTCATTCTTATGCCTATTTTAGGAAGCTAAATGAATCTGACGCTTTACTAGAACTTGAACCAAAATAGAAGAGATTGGAAAAAACAGTTTATGGTTAAACATTTATGTTTCTATCCATCCTTGCATGTTTCCACACTGTTTTCAGCTCATTTGTGACATTTAAACCCAGAAGAATCCTGTGTCCTGAATCGGACCGGAACCACTCTGAGCCGCCACAACAAGCCGCCATGTTTTACATCCAGAGACACAAGTAAGTTTTTCAATTGTCTATTTTCTCCTTTAACAGTTTGTGAATTTAGACTTTATATATTTTAATGAATTTAGTTAAAGTGAAACTCATGACCTCAGTGATCTGTTTCAATCATTAGTTTAATTTGGATAATTCTGGGTTTTAGCTTATTAAAAAAACTAAATTCAGTTTCTCGGGACGCTGCAGAATTAAAATCAGACCCATTAAATGTCATTTCGAGACAAATATAATCTTGTGGCTTAGACCATAACGCTGACACCCATCGAAGGCTAACATGCTAATTAATCGGCTAACCGGAAGTAGACCATAAAAATAAGAGCCGGGTGAACTGATTCAGTCATATGCTGTGTGTGTGTTTGTGTGTGTGTGTGTGTGTGTAAAGTTACATTTAAAAAATATTTGATATTTAATAACTCGTCTAAACAAATTCTGCTGTGATTTCCTTTTTAACAGAAATGTTCTGCGGACCGGACCGGTTCTGATCAGAGGTGAGTTCATAATTTCTGTGACCTTCGGGTCAGTTTATGTTATCAAACTTTATTTTCTAATAAACATCAAAGTTTAGCAACTTAATTCTTATCTCTACGGCGTAAAATCTAGTTTTTAAATAGTTAAGTTTCTCTACAAAATAATTTCACTTGTATTTTAGTTAAAAGAAACACATTTTTACTTTTTATGACAAAACAAAATAGTTTTAAACTGAATTTAATTTTATTTAACTGCGTTGTATTAGGATTTAATTATCTAGAAATGTAACGCTGCCCCCTTGTGGTCAATGAGTACAACACATCCTGCAGAGATGTGTCATGTCTTATAAACTAAGTTTTAACCAATAGTTTGCAGATAAACTTATTTTAAAAAAACAACAAAGACCAACACACAGCATTATGGGAACTGAAGTTCCCAACTTTAAATCATTTGGCAGCTCAAACAAATGGAAATTAAAAGATTTATTCAGTAAAAACAAACAGAAAAAAAAAGAAATACTAACCAATCTTAGTATTTAAAACGTTCCTAAAGTGTTTTAAATTAATAAGAGGTATAATTCTTCTAGTAGCTGAACATTTTCTGGAATAAATAAATGTGCAAAAGCGTCACAAAATGAAAAGCATCCACTTATAACAAATGATTTATTGTGAAACTTTGACTTTATTTCTGGATTAAAGAAAAACAAAAATTAACGTCTTATAAATTTAACTCAAAAATTTTAGTTTAAATTTCAGAGTTCAGGTTCCTCAACTTTGGCGGCCATTTTAAAATTTTATATTTTAAGATTAGACAATTTTTTGTGGTGAAACCACACTGCCCCCTGGTGTTCACTAAATGTAACATCTTGCAGATTTTAATAATAATTTGAAAATTAGTTTTTATTTTTTAACTAACCATCTGACAGCATTATGGGAACTGAAGTTTAAATCTCCAAATAATTTCTCAGCTCAAACAAATGAGAATTAAAGGTTTATTCAGTAAAAACAAACAGAAAATCATCAGAACTCTTAATCCATCTTATTATTTAAATGCTCTTAAAGTGTTTTAAATAAATAAATAACAGATGTAATAAAGGTAATATTTCTAATAGATGAACATTTCCTGGAAGAAATAAACGTGCAAAAAAATAGTTTTACAATATAAGAAACATCCAAATTATTTCTGGATAAAAGAGGAAAAAAACTTTACGTTTTCTAAAAATAAGTCAAAATGTTTCCCTTTAACTTTGGCGGCCATTTTATAATTTCATATTTACAGAATCTTATAACATTTTAGTGGTATAATTTAATTAATATGTTAAGCAACCAGTGCAGCTGGATGTTTTCAGATTTATTATTTATTATTAATCCTGTGGAGGTAGACAGACGAAGGTCAGCTGGAGGTCAGCTGGAGGTCGTTCTCAGCTGAGGAAGGTGAGGACGACGGACTGGATGGGCATCCTGCAGACGGGGCACAGCTTGTTCCTCCTCTTCAGCTTCCTGGCGCAGACGTAGCAGGACATGAGGTGTCCGGTGCGCCCGTGGACGATGCAGCCGTTTTTGGGTCGGGACTGGCAGATGAGACACGGGTCCAGACACGAGTCCGGCAGCCGGGACTCGGCCGACACGCTGCGCTCCAGGTCCGGCACCGGGTCCTGGGAGTCGCCCGATGATAACGGCTGGGACTCGGGCGTCCAGAGCTTCTCCTGGGAGGAGGAAGAGGAGGAGGAAGGCTGGGAGGAGCAGAGGGCATTCTGGGAGTTTGGGGCGGAGCAGTCTGACCAACTCTGGGAGTTCAGAGGAGTTTTTGCTCTTTTCCCATCAGGAACGTCGACGCCATCGTTGTCCTCCACATCCGAACCTGCAGGAGACGCACAAGGAGTTACAACTCAGTCAGAGCGGAAATTAAAACGGTTCAAACATACAGAAATTTAGCGTTTAATATTTAAAAAACCCCAAAAAACTTCATATTTCTGCCCAGAATTCTGCAAGTTACAGTTTCAAATTCAGCAGATAAAAATGTCTCCTAAGCACTTTTTGGATCCTATTATTAATCTGTTTTGTAGTTTTAATTCAGATTAGCCATTAGCTTTAGCCTCTAACAAAAACATCTTTTTTGTTTTGTTGCCTTGCAACGTTTGATTGAAAAGAACAAACACACTAGAACCCACCTGGAGTTTCTTTGGCAGCTGATTGGTTGGTGGGTTTGGTGGGGAGGGCTTTGGGGTCGGCGGACGCCTCCGGCAGCCAATCGTGACGCAGCGTCCAGCAGCGGAAACAGTTTCTGGGCAGGGGCGGGTTCAGCTCGTCACACTTGGAGCAGCGCCAGTAATCCTGAGAGTGAAACCCACGGACCTGAGTGAAGAGTGGCTAGCGCTAATGCTAAAGCTAATGCTAACGCGCTTCTACTCACAGCTTCTGTGATCTCCGTGTCGTCGTCGAACGAGTCGTCGTCCTCCGCCTCGAAGATGGTGACTTCATAAACCTGAGGAGGAAGATCGATGATGAATAATAAAAACGTTACGTTAACGTTCAGTTTGTTTTGCCGCCATTTTGGCTCAATAATCATTCACACTTTAGCTGCTCTATAATCGATTGATTGTGGTTTCGTCTCACCTGGTCGTCAGCGGACAGCGATGCGTCGTCCTCGTTGTAGTCATCCGAGTCGACCGATTCCACCTCGAACTCCACGCTGAAGTTGTCGCTGTCCGAGTCGGACGCCGCGATCGTGACCTCCGACCTCCCGGACCGGACGCTGTGGGAGTCGGACGACTGGCTGCCGCGGTTGTCCCGCCCACTTCCCAGCCCTCCAATCACGCACCAGGACAGGCTGTCGTCGAACGTCAGCGAGAAGCTGTCCGAGCGCCGCCGCTTCCTGCTGTCGTCCGACTCTTCGTCCTCTGACTGCTGCTCCTCTTCCTCTCCCTCTGTGCTGTGGGACGGACCTGAGAGGGGGGCGGAGTTTATGCCAGGCGCATGCTGATTGGGCGGTTTCAATCAGCAGAAACTCACCTGAGTTGCTCCTCCTCCTCCTCCTCCTCTGGTCTGGAGATGAAGATGAACTCTCAGCTCCCTGAAAACAAAGTCAGGTTTGGTTTGGTGAATTTAAACAAAACTAATCAATAAAAATAACTAAATTATGAGCAGAAAGATGGAGGATCATCTTGTACAGCTGTTTAAGTAAGGAAGGAAGTTTAAAAGACCAAATAAACTTAATTTATTACTGAATGTTTAATGAGTTTATTTGATCGAAACATTTGAAAGTTAGATTAAAAAGTCTCCAATATTACATTTTAATATTTCTTTTTCCTTTTTAGTAGCAAACATTAAATTCTAGTTTGATTTACATCAGGGGTTTTCAAGGTGTGGCGCAGGGGCCATTTGTGGCCCTTCAAATTACATCGTTTAGCCCCTAATCACATTTTAAAAATAAAAAAACAGAAAATTAATTAGAAAAAAAAGATTTATTTTTTGTAACAGTTTGAAGCCTTTTTACGTTTTGAATTGTTAATGATCTAAAGATTTTATAACATTGTTTTTATTGCACATGTAAATAAAAACAAAACTAAAGTAATAAATAAAATTTTATTTAAAAAATCACAGTAAACTAATCTTTGTAATTTTTGCATCAAGAAAAAAACTTTAAAAAAAACAAAAAACTGGCATATTCTCCATGTTGCAGCTAAAAAATATATTAACAATTAAAATCTAAATTAGTTGATTATTTCAATAATCCCTTCATCACATTTAAAGTTAAAAGATACATTTAGATTTAAAATAAATTGTAACAAACCCATTTTGAGTGTTTTCTGATATATTATCGATATAAATATTGATGATATTGAAGCTGTAACGACCCGTCTCACCTCCGTCCGTCTGTCCGTCTGGCTGCTGTGAGCTTCACTCAAATCTGTCGTTGAATCTGAAAACAGAAACAAGTTTTCTCAGTTCATTCATAATATTTAACATTTTCAACTGGATCAAATTTGAACTTATTTTTCTAAAATGTTTTATTTCTCTCAAAATTTCAGTGTATTTTCCTTCCAAGTTGTCAGATTTAATCTGAGAAAATAATCTAACATTTATTACGACCCTAATTAGTTTAATTTAGATTATTTCTTTACAAATTGAAGCTTTAAAGACAGGAAGTCGGCCTACCTGGGTTCCTCACGGCCTCCAGGTTCTTGGTGATCATTGCAAACAAAACCCTGAAACAGAAACACGTTTCAGTTCCAACATGGCGGAGGAACCAGAACCGAAACCAGAACCGGAGGAGACTCGGACTCACCTTGGTTCCTTCACTGAGAAGCTGTCGACGCCCAGAACCCGGCCCAGAGCGTCCTGAGCGCAGTGGACGATGTGCTGCTGGTTCTGATCGTACAGCTGCCTCTGCATGATGTACTGACCCAGGTAGAACATGACCTGGAGAGAACGGCCAATCAGAACGCAGCATTACAGAAAAGCCGCCATATTGGGAGGAAACTACAGTTTTATGCTACAAATATTAAGATTTTAAAGAAAACCAACTCATTCTCTGGCACAGAAATTAAATTGTGGAGAAAAAAGCCTTTGTTATAACAACGGGAAGACTAAAACCTTCATATCCCACTAAACGTAGCTGATTTTTCCAAGATTTTTTAAATTAATTTTCTTATTGAATTAATAAGTCACTTATTTAACCCTGGAGATTATTAATATGGTGCACAAAATAAAAAAATAGCAACCGCAGACATTTAGCAAACTTCTTCAGGCCTGTAGCCAGATCACTCCTCCAGCCTCCAGGGGGCGCTGAACTCAATGAAAACTAAATGTGGAGTTACCAGATTCAGCTGTGAGTTTCTTCACATTCAGGTTGTTTGAGTCTTTTTATCAAAAGTTACTAATTTTCCATATAGTATCTGTACTTAGCTACATTCTGCAGAACTCTGGAATCTGAAGAATAAAACTGTTAAAATCCTGAAATACAAGGACTGATTATCTTCAGTTAATGTCTTAAAAATTCTTAACAATTCGGCTAAACTACCACTGATCCATTTATTTATATTTCTGGTGTTTTTGACAGCTTTTGAAATGCTAACGTTTGTAGCATTGCTAGTGAAACGTCTACGCTGCCTGGGCTTATTTTCACTTTATGCTAACAGAAGTGAAATTTATTTTTTTATTTTATTTATTTATTTATTTATTTTATTTTTAATTATGTTTGTTGTGCAACATATAATTAATGAGTTATTGAACGTGCCAATTTCTGATTAATTTGAAACTATAAATTTAAAAATGTAATCCCAGAGTATATGGAGGCAAATTTGAAACATTAGAGGTAACTTTATATTTAATGTTTTTGCTGTTTTTTTGACCATAGAATCTCTTAAAGGTGGAAAGATGGTATGAATTTAAACACTAAATGTATGTGTGGTTGTTCTGTACCTCCTTTATGGTGAAAACGTCTTTGGTGGCGCCGGCGTGTTGCAGCAGAGAGCCGAACTCCACCTTCGGTCTCACCTGAGCACAAACAGGAAGTGAGTCACGCAGTAAAACCAGGAAGTGGCGGTTTAAAACGGCAGCAGCACTCACCAGCTTGTTTTCATTGGCGAACTCCCCGTCAGCTGACATGGTGATGCCGGTTGCTGCGGCGCACAAACATAAACAAAATGAGTTATTACTGAGGTTCTGCTCAGTTTGACCCAAACTGGACGGATTAAACCAGAAACCTGAAAATTAATAAGTTCTGTGATAGTTTATAACATAATTAATATGTTCAATAAAAGCAGAACTGAGCAGCTGGACTGAATTAGTTAAATGTAACTAAATACAACAACCTCGGTTTGTTAGTGAAAAGAGACAAATGTTTAAAAGGCCATTATTCCAAAACAACAAACATTTTTAACTTTTAACGAAACAAGGTTCCAACATTTATACCTGGCACAATAATCAATAAATCAATTAACCGCATAAAAAATGAAAACTAACTAAATTTCTTTCTAGCAAAAACGTTGCAACAAAAATGTTTTGTAATTTATTTTATTAGTTGTGTTTATTTTAGATATTTAAAACGTCTTCCAGTTGCATTTAAATTTTTCTGAATATGTTATTGGATTGTTATTATTAAACCATTAAAATACTTGAAAATGGTTTCAAAACCATATTATCGTTTATCCTGACAAGAATATCTACATTCAAATTAATAACCAGATCCCAGTTGTTAAAATCAAACTATTCAGACAATTTATTCACTTCAAACATCACAATAAGATTAGAAATCCTGAAAATAATTTTCCAAGCCTTTTTTTTAAAAACAATTTTACCCCAGATTAAGCAGAAAACGAGTAGAAATTATATTTCTTACCTGAGTTTATATCCGATCTGGCCTCAGCAGCCCATCCTGTGCAAAACAGAGCAGATAAAGTGCAGTGAGTGGCGGCAACAGAACCGGACCTCTTATGCTCCCACTCAGACATGTTGGGACTAGACCGGCTGTTTGGGCCGCCCAGCCCCAACCGGCCTATCAGCGGCCTGCAGCGCTGACTCAGCAGCAGGAAGCCACTGGCTGCAGCAACAGCTGATTCAATCAGCTGTTGCTGCAGACATGCCAGGACTAGTCCACTGTGACTCATCTATACCAGTGAGGTCACCATGACAACCAGCTGGTAACCAGTAACCAACCCATCATTTCTCAAAAATTACACTGAAGAGTAAAAATACTTTAACATATTTTTACTTATTTGGCAAAAAGTTTACTCAAAAAATTTGTATAACAAAAATAAAATGTTTACAAATCAGTTTCTTTCAATAAAAAACTAATAAAACTTTAACAGAAACTGCAGCAGTCAGTCTGAGCCTGGTGAGTTTTTAGTTAAAACAAGTTTGTTTTCCATTCACTGGGTAGAAAATTTCCTACTTATGTACTTTCTCCTCAAGAGTAGAAAGTACAGTGCAGTAAAAATACTCCTAAAACTACATTTTTTCCAAAAAGTTTCTGAAGTACATGTAAATAGTTACTAAAAAGTCAAAATTGTCCCAATAAACTGTTAATATAATAATAAATATTTATGTCAGGTTTAAATTAGTTCTTTTTAATATTAGATAATATTAAACATCTTTTCACACTGATCAACTCCTCCAGAATTTCTCGACTGTTTTTGTGATTTTGTAACACTAATTTAGAAATATTAGCGGACCACATGAAGAGCTGTGGCGGCCCAGATTTGGCTCCCGGGCCTTGAGTTGGACACCTGTGCTTTGTCTCTTTAAAATGAATAAATAATTTATGTCTGGACATGTTGACTGGTTGATTTTCCTCCAGTGTTGGGCAATAAAACTGTTTTAATAATTTAAACAGAAACAAAATGTAAACAGCAAAAAATTAGTTTTAAAATTCATTAAGACACAAAAACTTCAAGAACCTGATAGTTTTATGGTTGTTTTCAAACATAAATGCAGCTTTTAACGACACTAATGTAACAGAATATTACAGTTATTAGTATATAAAATACTACAGTCCTTAATTTAAAAAATGTTATAAATTTAACTTTTCTTAGGGCTTTTAGCTCCTAGTTTCATTTGTTCCTTCTTTCTGAAATAAATACTTATAAATTTGAAACCCTTGAAATAATAATACTAAAATCCAGATTATTCCAGTTAAATTTTAATTTCCTCGCACATTTAAAAATGTCTCATCAGAACTTAAAAAAATATACATTTTAACCATCTTTTTCCAATTCAAATTGTCATTAAAATAATTTCCCCCATTTGTATTTGTGTAAAGCAAGTTTTCATTTTAAAAATGGAAATAATAGGGAATATTTTTCTTTAGGTACTTTTATAATTTGGTGTCCAACATTAAATTCTAAGAACATGTTAAGAAACTTAAATTGTGATATGTTATTTAAACTTACCCTGAAAAAAAGGGAGAAATAAAGTTTGTTGTTAAACTAAAAAAACACTTTTAAAAAGTAAATATATTTTTACTGATCAGTTCATGCAGCATAATTGAATACTGTAAGTCTTTCTTTCCGCCGTACTTTCTGCTTTAATATAAGGTTTTTCCATGAATATTAATATCTCTTTGTGAAATATCTGAAGTTTTATGTATTTTTCTTTAGAATAAAAAGGCACCAAAAACCCATGATATAAACGAAAACTGAACATGAAAACAGCCCTTTAAACCATCCAGACACAACAGAGACATAATCAAAACTGTCAGATGATTTATTACCACCATAATACCTTAGAAAGGGTCCAAATTGTCTGGATGTATTTTTATTTCTTTCCTACTCATGCAAATTTTAGTTTTTTTACATCACATTTTCTTTAACAATAAAAAACTAAAAGTTAAAGGTATTTATTTTTTTTAGCAAAAATTTGCAACTTTTATAACATCTCTTTATTGATATTAGTTTCAAAAGATTTTGTGATTTGATTAAAATATTTAAAATATCTATCCTGATATTTATGTTTTTGTAACAAACTTAATGCTTTTATTTGAGATCCAGTCGTTTAAATAAAACTGTGTATAAGTTTTAGCTTCGCAAAGTTTGGTTGGATTCATAATTTATGTAAAAATGTTGCATATTTATGTGCCGATCTGTTATGTCTCATAAAATAATAGTATTTTTCGGTCTGTTTTAGTTGTTTACAAAGTGTAAATATAACTGATGTTAATAAAATAGAAAATAAAAGCAGAAGCAGCCAGTCTTGCACAGATGAGTGTGGGCTCGTGTTTTTGTCCAGAATGTTCTCTAGAAGCTAATGGACCGTTTTCGGTCCGAACCTCGCGTGTTGGACGGATTTGTCTGGACTTGTCCCGCTCCCGTCCCGCCCACTCAGACCTCACGGAGTCACAACAAAGTCTGTCATAACATTTAATTATTCCTACACACATATTACGGTTAGATTAAAAAGCAAAAACAAGAAGATTTTTAAATAAATGTACATTGAAACGGTGCAGTCAGGCTGTCTTTATTTACGCACTAATGTTTGTAACGGCTGTGTTAGAAAACTACACGCAGATTAAACTTAAGTTCCATTAATAAAAATAAAAACACTAACAATTTATTTTAGATAAATAGCGAGTTTTCTAACTTTGGAAGAACAAAACATTTCACCCGGAGCGTCTCTCCTGATCATTCCGGAACGTCTCAGTTAGGAAACTCCGAGGCTTTGCGGCCTACTTCTATTGACGATAACTTCGTATTTCTGCTGAAATTACAAGGTAAAAAAACACCTAAGTAATTGCCCTTAAATTACTCACCTTTAACAGCTCGGTAAACAAATTTCTTAAATGTTAATTAAATGTCCAGTATTCCGAAAAGCTTTTCGAGTATTTAGACCTCGTTTCGTTCCTTCTAGTTTATATTTCGGCGCCTCTAGTAATGATATGGCGCCCCTAGTGTCCGGAGTCTGAGGTTACGTAACTCCGGCATAGTGAAAAAGTGTTTAGATTACATATTTTTACGCAAAATAAGGCTAAAATCATTTATTTTCTTAATTTTTTTTCCTCCATTGCGCTGAAAATTTTCTCTATGTGGATGATCCAAAGATTCACAAATAAATGTCAAGTACCTTCAATTACCCTGCCCTTATACCAAGGTTCCTCAAATCCAGACCCTTCAGCTATTAGATGCGTCCCTGGTGAAACACACCTGAATCAAATGGCTGAATTGCCTCCTCAGATTTATGTCAGGTTCTCCTGAATCCCTGCAAAGGGTTACTTCAGTGATCTATTATAATGAAATAGTCACATTCTGGACATTTTCATTTAACCACATTAGCCTAGTACACTAAATATGTAAGTTCATAATTTAATTCCTGTTTTAAATAAGAAAATAAACATTTTATTGCCTAAAATGCAACAATATAACACTGTTTATTATTTTTCTGAACAGAATTTGGACCAGGTAAAGGTAAAACTGCCACTTGAGTTCTGGGTAGAACATTTATACCGATATTTCTACTAAATTCAAAATGTGTTTTTTGTACAATTTTGGCTTAATTACTGCTCTAACTTGTTATTTTATGAGCCATTAAAACAGTTAATCAATTACTAAATTAGCTGCAATCAAATGTTTTTAGGTAGAAAAATTTAATCTTAATTTTCAACAGTTGTTAGCAGCATATACTTTGTGGACTTCCCAGAGTTCCCTAAAGTGAGAAAAGATATTTGCTCATTTTTTGATGTCTTTGGGAGAACAAAAACAAGGATTCTTTCACAACTCCACTATGAGAGAAAAAGTTTTTATTTTTTGCTCAAACAAACAATTTAGAAAACAAACAAGAGACTAGGAATTCAAACAATGTTCTGAATGTTTGGAGGTTTATCTCTGAGGTCACGGCTGAAGGTCGTAGCCCAGCGGGCCGAGTCCCTGATCCAGCAGCGCGAGCGACGAGTCCCGCAACTTCTGGAGAAACCTCCTCAGCTCCTCTTTAGAGAAAACCTGCAAAACAGAAAACCTTCATCAACATTTCAATCGATCAATCAATCAATGTCATCTCACAGCAGAGAACTGCGACAGTGTATTAGGGCCATTGTAAATAGAAAAGAAAAGAGGAAATTTCCTCCGAAAAACTCAAAAAGTTTGAGATTACGCTCATATTTTCTGAAGACAAAGTGAAAATGTCAAACATTTGTTCAAAACAAACTCAAATTTTGAGATCAATCTGGAGGTTCTTAGGATTAATCTCAAAATTTCTGAGATTAATCTAAATTCTCCTTTAGTTTTAAAGTAAAAACAAATGCTAGAAAAAAAATCTTCGACTTTCCAGAGTTAGGAGAATTGAGATTAATCTCAGAAATTTTTAGATAAATCTTGAAAGTTTAAGTTTTTCTTGCAAAATTCTGAGATTAATCTAAAGATTTGATTTTTCCTATTAGAAAAAATATATTGATGCCAATATTCCTGAGTCTTTCCTTTTTCTCACACATTTTTAAATTTTGGAGCACAGATATTTCTGAGTTTTTTTCAAGCAAATTTCTGAGATTAATCTAAAATTTTCAACCATCTAAACTCAAAAATGTCCAAGTTTTTTTGTGCAAATTTTTGAATGTTGGAGCTTGGAAATGTTACTGTGATTACCAAGTAATCACAATTGTTTTGACTTTTTGAACTCATAAATTTCCATTTTTTCTGGAAAATCCCTGACATTGGAGTCTTTAGGGTAAATTTACTTCTTGTTTCCATCTATATGGCCCTAATATCCCGTCATAGAGAACTGACATTTAGAGCTGATTAAAGCTGGAGTTTATCCCAGTTACCTGGCAGAGTTTATGCTGGTCAGCTGAGATGATGTCGGTGAGCCGCAGCGCCTCCTGGTGTCTGGAGGAACTCTGCAGCACGCTGAGCAACAGGAAGGTGAGGCGGGGAAGACAGAGGGAGCGCAACGCCGCCATCTGGTGGCTTCGCTCCTCATCTGGCTCAGACTCCTGGGAACAAATACAGTGTGTTTCAGTCTGTCGCAATAAGCAACAGTCGCTTGATAAATTCAAACGAGCTCAATAAAATGTTTTATTTCTTGTTTTCGGTTTTGGACAGGGTTCGGTTTATATGAGGAAAATTAAATGAATGAACCTCTCTGTTGTCGACCATCCAGCCTCCGTCTACGAACAGCAACACGTTGTAGATTCTCTCCTTCACGTCCTCAGTCAGGACATCAAGGCGACTCGACCACTCCGTCCTGGAGGCCTGGAGCACAAAAACACTTTATTCTGGAGCTGCAACATGGCCGATCTCTATTCCGATTTCAGACATGTTGGAACTAAACTTCCTGTTTGTTTGTTTGTTTTTGAATAGAACAGTATTTTATCCCTGAATCTCAGAGAGCAACACAAGCAGAGTGTTTTCTTCCCCACTGTCGCCTCATGCTTGCTCAACTGGAAAAACTGCAGCAAAGGTCACAACTCAATGAAATCTGTTTGCCTTTCTCAGAAAACTGGAAATTTAACCATTTATTTGATTTGAACTGGACAATATGTAGATGGAGCTGAAATTTTTAGTCTGGTAAAATAAATTAATTTTGTAAAAAAGTTTAATATTTTCTCACTCATTTCACACAAACCGAAATATTTCAAGTCTATTTCTTGTCATTTTGAAGTTTCTGGCTCTGTATCTGAATGCTACAATCATAATTTATATCTGTCAAAGAAAACTGGCTAAAAGATAAAATCTGCAACTTGTAATACCAGATCAGATTTACAATGTTATTTTTTTCTAAAAATGAAATCACAAATTAAGCCCAAGAAGTGCATTAGTGAGAAAAAAAATCCAGATTTTCCAAAAGTCAAATCTTCATAAACCCCAAATTTGTTTAATTAAAATTATTTTATAAATATTTCTTCTGTCAGACTTTGAACTTTTTAACAGAGTCCATAAAGTAAATTGGAATAAATTAAGTTTGTGACAGCGTCTTTCATTGACGAAAGTTCATTAATTCTTCTAAAAATAAGCAGCAAATCACAAAATGGCTCCTCTTTAACTCTTTAATGTTTTTTGAAATGTGGCTCATCAGATGTTTCTCCAGGGGTTTGCTAATTGCTTGCTGGCTAGTCTGAAGGAGCCAAGTGGGGGCGGTTCTGCGTTCCTGAAGGCGGGGCTCGGTCCACCCAGGTGTTTTGCACAACTGAATGGTTGCCATGGAGATTAAAGGATCAAAGCAAAACTCCAGGTTTGTTTTTGATGAGGGAAACTTTGTAACATGATAAAAAATATTTTAAAAAAAGTAGATTTTACACAATACAGCCTTAGAATCTGTTTTTACCTGGTACTCCTTCTCTTTCATTTCATTGGCCACTCTCTCTGTGAATTTGGCCTCTGGCGCCAACGTCGGCCTCTGTGGAGCGGAGCTGCTGTGGCTGAACCAGTCAGTGAACGCCTCATGGGCTTCCTGTAAACGGATAGCGTTAGCATTGGTACCGCACGCTGATGTCGTCAGAGCTCCGCCCACTGACCAGGTAAGCTCTGATGCACAGGTGCTCCCTGATGGCGTTCTCGTCCTCCGCAGGAAGGGGAGCAGTCTGACCGACGGCGGTCCACTGCGAGTAAATCTCCCTCATCGAATCCTCGGGAACCTTGGAGAAAACGGCTTTGGCCGCGTCATGCTTCTGCAGCGCTGAGGCGGAAACAAGATGGCGGCGCTTTCAGTCGCAATACCAGGAGAAAAGATTAAAAAAACAACTCCTGACAGCAAATCAGAAGTACCCAGGAAGTTCCTCATGATGGCGTTGGACTGCTTCAGTGCCTCGGCCCGGTGGGCGGGGTCAAACAGCAGCCAATCAATGACGTCAATCTTCTGCTGGTCGTCCTATGAGAGCAGAGGAAACGGTGACAGATAGGAAGGAAGAGAGGAATTAAGGATTGAAGGAGAGAAGGATGAAAGGAAAGTAGTTAGAAATGTAGAAGACGGTAGGCAAGATTAGAAAGGAAATAAGTAAATTGGGACACATGGATGGCAGGAAAGAAGAAAGGAAACAAGGAAAAAAGCAAAGAAGGAGGAAGGGAAGGAAGGAAACAAAGGAGAGAAGAAAGGAAGAAATTTAGGACAGATTTGGTTTCCTGGTTCCATGTTGAACGGAAAAAGATCAACTGCAGTTTAGGAAACCCTCCAAGAAATTAATGTTATATATGATTCTCATCCTTTCATTGTATGAAAACATCTGGTTTCAGCTGTAAATAACGTTTTAATCGGGTTTTTACCTGAGTCGTTCCCGTCTCCAGCGTCTGGCTGTGATGCGTAAAACCTGCGTCGTCTCTGTGCCGCACCGTCTCCACCACCAGCCGGGTGATCGCAGAAACGTCCAGACCTGAACACAGACGGTCAGTGTTATTCAGAGAGCTGGCCGCCCGGGGGCGCTGTGGAGACCTCAACGTTACAGGGAAGGTGAGAAAAAATACAAAATAAAATTTATCCCATAAATTAAAAATAAATATTTTATTTAATCTTTTTTATATAAGAAATATAAGTTAAAATTATTGATCTAAATTATTAAAATGTTTCTGATCCATAAAACTAGCTTAGCGAACAGAAAAATGGAAAAACTGAAAGGAACCAACTGCTGGGGAAAAAAACCTCAAAAGGACTATGACAATAAAATGAAATTTATTTAATACTTCTGTCACAATAACTAATGTTGCTAGAAAATACATTTTCCCAAAAGTTACAGCAATAAACAATAATGTTATTTAAAGTCATATAATGATAATAAAAACGTAAGAACACATTCTCAAATATCAATAATTTAAATTATAATGAGTGTTTAACACTGGAACTGGAAGACATTTTAAATATCCAAAATAAATTAACAAAAAACAGAAACATAAAATAAAATAAATTATGAAGTCTGTGTAAACAAAATTGTCCCAAGAAAAAAAAAAAAAAAAAAGGCAGTTGAGATCAAAACATAAAAAGAATACTTTTATCATCCAGTTTTTGGTTTTAGGTGCAATGAATTGATTTAATATGACATATTTTATCAAAATAGACAGGATTATTATTAAAAACTTAATTAATAATAACATTTTCTGCTGCAGAACTCCTGGTCATCTAAAATCCAGAGCTATGAGGCAACATTTACACTAAATTATTTGTAAAAATTATGGAATGATGAATAAAAAAACTAAAAGTTTTGCAATTATGTCTGCAGGTTTGCAACAACCGACCTGCTGCAGTTGCTAGCTGCAGGCAGCGGGGGCGCCGCTCCGGCTGGCTGAC
Source organism: Poeciliopsis paucimaculata (assembly GCA_903067055.1). Lineage (NCBI taxonomy): Eukaryota > Metazoa > Chordata > Actinopteri > Cyprinodontiformes > Poeciliidae > Poeciliopsis > Poeciliopsis paucimaculata. The sequence continues at coordinate 76,533 of CAEGAD010055424.1, forward strand.
CGTCTCCAGGAAGGCGGCGTACTGGTTGGTGGCCAGCGCCGCGGGAAGCTGACCCACGTAACTCGCCACCAAGTCGGTCTGCTGGTCTCGGATCAGGAGGGAGATGTACGCTTTCAGCACGTCCACACACACTTCCTCCTTCAAAACAAAGACATTTCCTCACTGCTACTTCCCTTCACGGTTTATTAGAGACATTAAAAACAAAACCTTACCTTTAAAGACAAACCGAGAGAGCGGAAGAACAACACCAGGTGAGTCATGAAGCGCAGCAGGTGCAGAGGGAGGGGCTTAGAGGCCGTGAGCCAATCAGAAAACTCCTCCATCAGACCTGAGTCAGAATGAGCAACAAAAAAAAAAAATCAGCAAAAATATCAGAAACTGGAGACAATTTGTTGATTTTAAGCCACTTTTAGAGACTCTGAAAAAAAGTAAACACCCATCAAGAAACCGCTTCTAGTGGCAAAAGTATTTACACCCCTAAAAAAAACCCTAAATAAAACATTTAGGGTTTGATAAAATAATTTATTTTGTGTTATGTTATTGAATTAGAGAAAATATCTAAACCGATATCAAAATTATTATTGGAGGGAAGGAGAGAAAGTAGGAAACATGGGATCTACTAGAAAGGAAGGAAGAATAAAGAACATCAGGAAGTAAGGAACAAAGGAAAGAAGGAAGAAAGGAGAGACGTTAGGACACATGGAAATCAGAACAGAAAGTAGAAAGGAAACAAAGCAAGTAAGAAAAGACAAGGAACTCAGGAAGGAAACAAGCAAGGAAGGAAGGAAAAAAGACACATGAAAGGAAAGAAAAGGAAGGATAAAATCTTAAGAAAAGGAAGACAGGAAAAGAAGAAGAAAGAATGAAAAGAGAAGTTAGGGCACATCGAAATCAGGAAGGAAGGAAAAGAAGGAAGGACAGAAGTTAGGGCACATGGAAGGAAAGGAGGACATGTGGAAGGCTCCTGTTGACAATCAGATGGAAAATGTTTGGTGGTGTGAGCTTGTGCGAGGCAGTATAGATCAGAATGCGGCGCCTTAAAGGTGACCTCTCTCAGCCACCATGCAGGAAGTAAACCGTGAGATCTCACCGTCCAGATCGCCAAGGATCACAAACTTTTGGATGACGTGAAAATGTTCTCTGATCTCCTCCAGAACTCTCTGCTCCAAGGACACAGAAACACAGATTCACAGGTTTACAGTCATGTGTTCATAATGTCGCCAATCATTCATTCATCAGGAGGTTCACCTTCGATTCTGACGCCTGGAGCTCCTCAAAAACTTTCTCCATGGTCCAGCTGAGAGGAAGGAAGGAAGATGGCGGAGAAATGAGAGACAAACTCCTCCTGCGGTTCGTCTTCATGTCTTTGAGTCTTACTTGGCCTCCAGATATTCCCGCGGTAGCATCTCCAGCTCCTGATGCGTCATGCCCGATGACATCAGATCCTTTTCCACCAGCGAGTCCACCATGACCCGAAAGTACGCCCAAACGCAATCCTCCCACGACTCGCACACGGCCAGGATCTGAAACACACAAACGGCCGACAGCCAGAAACTTCGGATTTATTATCGGATAACGAGAAAATGAATAAATCACGCAAGTATGACAGATTTAGCCAGAGAGGCTAATTTCCATCTGTAGTTCACAAACAGGTTATATTATTACTAAAGTTATATTACATATAACTTACAATATTTATAGTGATGATATGAATTAGATTTTTTTTTATTCAAAGTCTAAAATTCCACAAGTTAAAATTGATTTTATTTCTTAATATTTTTAAATTAAAGTTGGGAATCAATCACCTAAGTATTTATTCTTTTGTATTTGTGTTAATACTTATATAACAACTGTAATAATTTTACCCTTTTGTTTGTTTTTGCACTTAGAAAAGAACATGCAAACTGTTTTATTAACATTTAGATGAACATCTTACCAAGTACCTTTGACCTAGTTTCTAATGGAAACATCTTAATTCACTTGAAATAAACAACTTCTAAGTTTGTTTCAAGCCAATAATTCTTTATATTGATAAAACATTATTAGAATGGGCCCAGTGTTGAACCTTGGGGTACACCTGCTTCATTCTGAGCTCCATCAGAAGTGAAACACTCACCGGTTTGATGTTTCCACTCAGGCTGGCGTAGATCGCCCGTTCGTATCTGTTCAGCTGCTCCTGAAACAGAAACAAACAGTTCAGATTTGAATAAGGGCTGAAAGATTAACTATGATTAATCAACTACTAAAATAATTGTGGACCTAGTAATCCATTAATCACTAACTGTAGAACACAATCTAAAAAAAAAGCCAATTTAGTTAAAAAGTAACAAACTCAGGCCACTACCAAGATGGCCGTCAGCCACAAAGATCCTGGAAGTGTGATGTCACATGACAACATGACAGGAGCATTAAGCTCCTTTTGAATGATTTTTTTAATTGCATCTTAATATATTTCTAATATTGTGTAAGAAAATAGGCTTTTATGAAGAAAAAAAAAGCCGAATATGCAGATTTCCTATCCAATTAAAAGTCAGACTAATTGAAGACTACAATAATCACTAGGTGCAGCTCTGCTTTAAGTGTGAAATGTGTCTCTGTTAAACTAAATTTGGTCTAAATTCAGTTGTGTTTGCAAGGAAAAAGAAAAAACAATAGAAAGCAACATGGGAGACTTTGACTTCCAAACATCTTAATTTATAACAAAATATTTTGGACGCTGCAGCTGAGCGGACCTCCTCTGCCATCCTCCAGCAGCAGGCCTTCCAGATCCCTCGCTGTGGGTTTCCCTCAACAGGCTGCAGCTCAGAGTTTCCTGCAGGAACAGTCAGGTTATTCCTTATTTTTGCAGTTTTTTTCCCTAATTTTCTATCTGTGGTCATCATAAATCCTATTTTTAAGAACGATAATCATGTCAACATGAGGTCAGTAGTGACCTGAGGTCATGTTGGGGTCATGGTAAAGTTTCCAGCCCTCCAGAGTTGCCGCTCTCCAGGCCTGACCGCAGCGTTTACAAAGCCTCTGAGCCTGGAAACAAAATGCAAAACATGCAAAAACGCAATAAAACCTAAAAGTGAAGAGAAATCCTGATTAATGAAGTGAGGTTTGCTCCACCTCATCTGTCATTCCCGCTCGGATCAGGGTGAACAGGTTCTTCAGCAGCCGGGCATCGTCTTCTCTGTCCAGGTCCGCCAGGGGGCGCTGTTGTCGGAGGGGAGCGTCTGGGTCCTGAGCAGAAAAATGCAACCGTTACATGCTAACATGCTAACAACGCGTACAGATCCGTTTCCTCTGCAGAACCGAGCCTCACCAGCTCTGTGACCAGAGGAACGTGGAAGTCGGAGGAACTATTGCTCCTCATCTTCAGAGCGTGAAGCGTGTTCTCCCTAAAACGCAGACAAGTGTTTTAAAACACAGGAGAGTTTCACAGAGGAATCGTAAACAGAAACTCACCAGCAGACATTTTTGGCGTAATATTCAATATTATCGGAAAAATCTCCAATCTGATCCTTGGCAATGCTCTCCAGCCAATCAACCACCAGCTGCAGTAAAAAACATTTTAATCTCAATAATGTTTTAGTAGAAGGAAGTCCAAAACTATTCATCATGATTAATCCGATTGTTTAAATGATTTGTTGTTGCACTTTAGGCAATAAAATGTTAAACTCAATGGATTTCTTCATTTATTTTTTAATATTACATAAATTAAGTGGTAAGATAAAAACATGCAGAAAGTGCCGTTTCTTGCGTGTTACCTGACTCTGTCGTACGATGGCGTCTCTCTGGAAAAGTTGCTCCACAACAACCTTCTCGCTTTCACTGGGAACCTGCAGAAAAAGTTTGTAAAAAAAACTCATCTGGACTTTTTGTCGGATGCGTCACGACGTTTTCTGACGCTCAAACGTGACTACAGTTAACAAACTTAACGATGGATGAAGATTTCTTTCTAAATGTATTCCAAATTCAGAAATTCTTCTAATCTTGCAGCTTTCGTCTCATTTTTAATAAAAAAAAATATTCCACTTACAACCATGTCGATCATCATGTCCTCCTCCAGCGCCAACTGGACCCGATCTCTGCAGAGTCAGACACCAGGTTAATTTAAAAAGGACACGAAGGCGCGCCGAGGGAGTTGGATGGCTACCTGTAGAGCGAGGCGATGAGCCTCCAGGTGCAGTTCTCCTGCTGCAGCAGCCAGCGGACTCCTGCCGTCTTACTGTTCTGACCCGCTCGCAGCACCACGGACTGCAGAACGTTCACCTGCAACAGAACCAAGATCAGGTTCTGTCTTTTTATTCATCAAACGCAGACAGAAATGTACATTTTTCAGACTCCATTTAAAAAAATAGCTGAACTTCATAATCCATTTTAATTATTGTTATTTGGGTTGTTTTATTCATTCTGGATATTTAAAATGTTACAGTTAGTGTTAAATGTTATTTAGAAATTAAAGTTGTTGTTTTTTTTATCTGTGGGGGTATACTTGCTTTAATATTACTATTTAAGTTCAATATGGTATCAAAATAATGTCATTGTTTGTTGATATCAGTAATTGATTGGTTATTTTGTTTTGGTATCATTTGTTGTAACGTTTCCTGTTTTATCCACAGTTTTTCTCTCCATTCTGTTGCTTTTTATTTTTATGCTGTTTTGAGGCAGAACATTAAACTGCTGCTGCGCCAGTTACTCAACAAGTTGTTGCTAGGCAACTGAAGTTGGGGTGGGGGGGGGGGCTGGAGGGGGTCAGGTTTAAACTGCCAGCAGATTGTTGCTTGGCAACCAAAGAATTAGTCAGTTAATTAACTGTATCAGAGGTCAGGAAATATTCTAAATATTGAATATTTTATCAGATGTAAAATATTCAAAATTTTTCAATATTGAATAATATTCAGCATCACAGATTTATTGTGACACTGATCACAATAAATCAATTACAATAAATATGAGATATACGGTTATTGATTCATTATCCAGTCCTAAATTGAATAAAAGGTAAGAAGCAGAACTCCATGGTTGTTTCCGGTACCTTCTCCTGGCAGATGTTCTGATAATCCTCCAGAAGCTCAAACACAGCAGAAGAAGAGTGCTTCAGGAAGGAGGCCAGGAACTCTGGGAAAAGACTGGCGGCCACTGAGCCAATCAGAGAGCTCGATGTTAAAACGTGATGATTAAAACGGCCCAGCAGCCAGTCGGACAGGAGTCCCTCACCAGCCTCTCCTGGGTCGTCCTCCTTCAGCAGCGCTGAGCTCAGGTTTGCCTCGTCGTCTCTGAAGAAGCTGCTGCTGTCCAACCCGGAGACGGGAGACGTATACAAGCTGTTGGTCCAATCACTGTCCTCCAAGTTCTGTACACACGCAAATAAATTAAGTACAAACAAACCCAAATAGAAGATGGATGCCAGCTTCCAAATGCGTGTCTCACCGCGTTGTGTCGGGGTGTTTGTGTGTATCGCGGCGTCCGAGCGCCAGGAACCAAAATGGAGGAGACGTCTGGAACTCTGGGAGTGACTTAGAGACAAAAAGACAGGAGCAAAGTTTGGGATTTAGTCCAACATGGAGCAGTTTCATGGTAAAATATTTGGACTTGGGATGGGTGATAAAACTAATTTTTTGGTTTTGAAGATTTAATTTTTGGAAAATCTGGATTTTTTTTCCCCCGCCAATGAACTTCTTGGATCTCTTTAGTTCCAAGAACTAAACCCTCTTTAGTTTAGGATAATGTCAGGGCGGCCATCTTGTTTTGGACTTTGAGTTCCAGTCAAATTTACAACGGAGTATTTGCGCCAGGCTAAGATTTTCTTTTTTATAAAATAAAAGTTATGATGTTACAATAATACATTTGTAATAATACCACAGTCAAAGTTGTAATTTGACTCTGTAATTTGAATTTGACATTTTTCTTGTAATTTTAAGGCCAAATGTTAATAAAATGCTTTTCTGGTAAACATTTTATTTTAAATATCGTAACCTGACCCTAATTATTCATCCGCAGAAAGGATGAATAAAATAAGAATCCCTTTTTGAAAACATTTTCTGTCAATTAAAATTGGAAACCAGATCTACATGGAAAATTAATTTATTTTTAACACATTGTCCAACCCTACGTTGAACTTTGACCCTCACCGGCCTGTCGGAACAGGGGAGCTGGGGTGTTCCTCAGGGAGCGGGCCGGAGTGAACGAGGGGCCGATTGGGCTGGCTCCGGGTGACGGGACTGAGCCACAGAGTCAGGAACATAACCCAAACTTTTCTCTAACAAATGATTTCCATGATTAGTTCATTTCAAACCTCCAGAAAACCAGCAGTTAGCGAATGATCATCTAAACGACTGTTCTCTCATGTGCTGCAAACCTACTTAGCTATCAGGGACACAAACAGCATTTTAATAACTTTCCTGGACTCTAATTTTCTTTAATGGCATCTTTATCCTCTGAATTCCTGATTCACAAACCTGTGATTGGATGACTCTCATGTAAAAACCAAAATAATTCTCCAGGAGCAAGTCAAAATCAAGAGATTTTTTTTTAATCTGAGCTCACAAATAAAAGTATTTTTCTTTAAGGATACAGGCCACTCTCTTCCTCCTGCGGGCAGCGACCGTCACCTCATCATCTCGCACCACTGGAGATGGCAGCTCATTCTGACCCCTTCAGGACAAAAAGACACATGTGGCAAGTCGGTATTTTAATTCATTTGATCACATAAAAATGTACATTTAACAGCAAAATAGGATGAAATAGTCTATATATGGATGGAGTTAAATGGGTTTTTCCTCCACTCAATTTTCCATCATTGTGTTTGTATACATTTCTCTCTGAAGAGCATGCTCATTCAGCATCGACTTTTTATCATTTGCCATCTGTTTAGAGAAATAATGTACAGTTTTCTAGACAACTGCCGAGTCAGTTGTGTTCCCAGTGAGGAGACTGGTGCATTTATTAAATTTATACATGCTTTATATCTGTGTTACTGCATGTTATGATCACCCAACTCCATAAAGTGGTGTTTGATAAAGTTTTTATAGCGCACAATTTCAGTCTGCTAACCCTTGAAAAAGTGTCGGTTGCTTCCTAACAGTCACTCTACAGGGTTTGTAACCTCTCATACTTTCTGGAGAACATTCCTAACTAGTCTAATCCTACACGGGTGTGTTTTAAATTCAAATTAAAATGTGTTGTATTGATCCCGAAGGGATATTAAATGTTGTTGTTGCTCATATGGATGCTAGGTTTTGGCAGTGATTGTGTACTGACATTTACTTTTCTGATACAGAAAAGCTCTAACAACATTAAAAATCCTAAAGCGGGTCTTCAACTCTGTTCTTATAAGTTTTAACGTTAACCCACTTTATTTTCTCCACTTTATAACTCACGTTAATGTATTTATTTCCCAATTTCCAACTATGAACAATTTAAATAAACTGTAAACAAAATTAGCTTGGTAGCATCAGCATTCACAGTGCAAGGAAGGGTTAGCATAGTTAGCATAGTTAGCTGCCGCTAAAGAAAACTACGCAGCAAGAAAATTAATACAAACAGAATATAAAACAAGGTGCAAATTAAAAACAACTAAAAACTTAAAATTGTAAAATGATATATTTTACCAGTCCATTTTGGAGAGCTGTCAGTTCCCGCTTCACGAGGTTTAGCAGGCTTTCTTCTTCTCTTTTAAACTGTCCGTTAACTAACATGCTTAATACTCTTTACTGCCCCCATATGGTAACGAGTTAGATTGCACCCACACGCAGCCTGTCAAAGCAGTTTTTAAAAAAGTAAATTAAGTTTCTTTATGTTTAAATGTTCAAGAATAACAGCAACAATAAATAATTTACTTTTACGGTCCTTTAAAATAACCACTGGACAACTAAACACACTAAACTAAGTGTTTTACAATGAATAAAAAAAAAATAAAATGTATAAAGTCAACAATTGTGAAAACCCAGAATCATATATTATATTGTGTGAAGTGCCTTTAGTAGGAAATTATTACAATTTGTGTAAAGATTCACTATTTCCTACACCCTCGATGTTCTCATTGGAAAGTAATTAAATAAACAGACTGAAACTTTATTCTTGAGTTCTAGAGTATAGGCGCCATGTTCATAAAATAATTAAAATATACATAACATTTCGAGAATAAAGTCATAATATTACGAAAATTACGAGAAAATGTCATAATATTACGAGAAAAAAAATTTATTGTATTGTTTGAGCTTTCACGTACATAACAAAAAATAAAGTGTTTTTTTTTGTGTGTGTGTAGTGAGGCATCTCTTTACGCGACCCATCTCTGCTCTCCAGTCGCCCCTCCGGTCCGTTAGCTGCCGCTGTGGCTCCGCGGTGTGAAACTCGGAGGAAACAGGAACAACAGGACGACTCAGGCTTTAGTCAGTTGGACCGCTGCATGTCCACGGGCTGGGAAGAATAATCCACAGGTTCGGCAGAGATTCTGGCTCTGGAAACCCCGGGACGGCAGCAGGAAGCACGGGGAACCGAGACTGGGATTGGCTCGGTTATTTCCGGAGCGGATCCCGAAGTGAAGCAGGGAAGGAAAAAGGAAGATGGAGACCCCCAGGTAAACTTTTCTTATTGCGTGGCACACGCTCAAACACAATGACAAGTTGTGTTTGCTTCTAAAATTAAAACTACATTTCTCATTAAAGCTACAGGAACTCACTTTTAAATTATTTCTATTATAATAATAAATAATAAATTTTGGGGGAAAATATAAGCAAATTTCCCTGTTCATAAAGTTTTTAAACTAAAGGATAAATATAAATCTTTGGAGTCAAATGTCTCCACTAGAATAACGAGGCTGGTTTTCTGAGCTGTTTGAAGACTAAAGGTTGGGTTTGATTCCTGTATTAGTGTTGAAAGTCACTGTAGTTCCAGACTTTATTCCATTAAATTGTTGATGCATTCATCCATCTGTTCATTTGTCTATCTTTTCAACCCTCAATTTGTTTACATGTTCAATAATTTGGTGAAGTTTTGTCCATCCATTAGTTTCTTTTTTCCAATTAATTTATCCAAAATCCATCCATTCCTCCATATTCTATAAAAACTGTATTATCTCTGGATCTGTTTGCTTCTGTAGTTCAATATAATAATAATGATTATAATAATAATAGTAACAATAATAATAGCAATAAAATATGAGTTTATGAACTTTGGATCAACTCACTTCTAATATTCTTGTTTTTCTATTATATTTTCTCCTATCTGCTCTTTCTCCTGTGTAGTCCTGCATTTTGAGTGTGACAAATCCATCCTGGGAAAAGTTGAACTGGGAGCCATCCAGAACCATGGCCCAGCAGCTCTTTGGCTTCCCAGCCAACCGGCGTATCGTTACCGGCCTGCTGGTCAATCTCTTCTCCTCCATCTGCATCGTCTTCATCAACAAGTGGATCTACGTTCACTACGGCTTCCCCAACATGACCCTCACCCTCGTTCATTTTGTGGTCACATGGTTGGGACTCTACATCTGCCAGAAAATGGACATTTTCTGTCCAAAAAGCCTACCAGTGCGCAGGATCATGTGGTTGGCACTCAGCTTTTGTGGCTTTGTGGCTTTCACCAACCTCTCTCTGCAGAACAACTCGATAGGAACGTACCAGCTGGCCAAAGTCATGACCACGCCTGTCATCATCCTCATCCAGACCACGTATTACAAGAAGACGTTCTCTACCAAGATTAAGCTAACGCTAGTGAGGAAAATCTATAGGGCTCAAACAATTAATCGGAATAATCACAATTAATCACAACTAATTTCATAAATTAAAATTGATTGGATTAATTGCAACCAATTAAATTAACTGCAAATTGGTCAAATTAATCGTGACTAATCTGATTAATCACAATTCATTGCATAAAGTAAAATTGATTGGATAATTGCAACTAATTGGAATACTCACAATTAGCCAGATAAATAATGATTAATCAGAGTAATTTTCATTAATTCAGTTAATTTTAAGTAATCAGGTTAATTGCAATTAATCCAATTAGTTGTGACTAATCAGAATATTTTCAACTAATTGGATTAATTGCAATAATCCAATTAATTAGTTAATCAATTTTACTTAATTCAATAAACAAATTGAATTGTTTATTTGCATGTTTTAATGTATATATATATATAATATTGTACAAAGAAGGGGTAAGTGATCAAATGATAAATCTGCAGAATGTGCCAATTCTTTAATCGATTACAAATATAATTTTTCGTTGTGGTAATAAAAGTCTGATTTTGAAAATCTGCTATTTCCTTGATAAAACATTCAGTTTTGCTTCATTTGTCCTTCCAGGTTCCCATTACCTTGGGGGTGATATTGAACTCCTATTACGACGTGCGTTTCAACCTGTTGGGGACGGTTTTTGCCACACTGGGGGTTCTTGTCACTTCACTTTACCAAGTGGTGAGTAAATATCCACCCATGGATCCTCTGAGAGCAGCAACCTAAACTGAGATGACACAAAACCCATTTTGTGTTTCAGTGGGTGGGAGCAAAACAACATGAGCTCCAGGTGAACTCCATGCAGCTTCTCTACTATCAGGTAAGAAGTCTGGTGCAGGTCAAAGGTCAGTTATTGCTCCTAATAAACAGTCCAGTTGGGACTTCTCTTATCACTGCTGGCTTGCAAAACTAATCACAGTTTTTGCCCTACATGCAAAATGCCATATTGGTCCAAAACAGATGCTGCATGCGGCAGCATCATGGTGAGGGGATACGTTTTTAAAGCAGGGGAACTCCTAAATACTGACTGATTATAGGGAGAACATTTCTGAACACAAACATTCAGCCAGAGCTACAATGTTTTAGATCAAAACATATATTAAAATGGCCTAATCAAAGTCCAGACCCAAATCTAACTGTTTTACGACTAAAACTGCTATTCACAGACATGTCCCACCCAGTCTGGCTAAGTTTGCTAAGAAGTATTTGCAAGGATTGCAGTGTCTAAATGTGCAAAGCTGGTGGACACAAAAACCGAAAGGCCGGAAAACAAATACATGCCACACTTTTCAGATTTCCAAAGAAAATTTTGAGAATTTGTGCATGACTTTTTCCTTTATTTTCATTTTGTGTATTTTTAAATGAAATTAGTTTAAAAAATACATATTTAATTTTATCATTTAAATTTATGTTACATAATTTAATGAGACATTTATTTATTTCATTGCATATTTGTTTAATCTTGTCCCATTTGGCCCTCCGTACCCCTCAGGCTCCTCTGTCATCCGCCATCCTCCTCGGGATCATCCCGTTGTTTGAGCCGCTGGCTGGAGACGGCGGGATATTCGGACCCTGGTCACTGCCTGCTCTGGTCAGACATCAAACATGCTAACGCTAACACTAATGCTAATGCTAACACGGAGCAGCTAACCCTGGTTTTATCCTGAAGTATTAACATTGCTGTTCTCCCTCCGACCAGGTGGCGGTGCTGTTCTCAGGCGTGGTTGCGTTCCTCGTTAACCTTTCCATCTACTGGATCATTGGGAACACTTCAGCTGTAACGTATCCTTCAGGCATGGAGGGGAGGGAGTGGTGATGAGGGCTCAGGTGGTTCAGGAGGGACTTTTTGTTTATCCATCCGTTTGTTGTCCCTTGACTCCCTCTTTCAGCTACAACATGTTCGGTCATTTCAAGTTCTGCATCACTCTGATTGGAGGATATCTGCTCTTCCACGACCCGCTGTCTCTCAACCAGGTGGAGCTAACTTCCTCTAGCTCTGCTCTGTGGAGTCAACCATTAACGTCCTGCTAAACTGTCTCTCCCTGTCTCTCTGTCTCTGTCTCTCTCTCTGTGTGTTCCTCAGGCGTTGGGAATCCTCTGTACGATGGCAGGAATCCTGTCCTACACTCACTTCAAGCTGCTTGAACAGGAAGAGGGAAAAAGCCGCCTGGCTCAGAAGCCATAGGCTGACCTCTGACCCCTCACAGTAATCAGATGAAGAAACCTGCTTAGATGTCTCAGAATGTCCTTCAGAGGAACAAAACATTTCTTTCAAGTTTTACTCTTCAGGAAGAGAAGCAGAAACAAATCGCAGCATCGCCTCAACTCGAAATCAAAAGCAGTGTTAGCTTCAAAAAGCAACATTTTCATTTTCAAAAAAGATCAGGATAACGGCCTTTCAGGAGGTTTTGCTTGGACAGATTTGGGTCCGAGTTGTCTGCAGAATTTCCTGCAAATATTTGAGACGATTTTAGAGCAACGGATCAACAGACCAAAACAAAGTGTTTACCAGCAGCTTCCCCTGGCGCTGCCTATTCTGCACATCATTTGCGCTGCCACTCATCATGGGCTTCATCATCATCATGGGCTTCAGTGTTGTTCATTTTAGGTATTTAATGATTTATTGACTCATGAATTTGATTATGTAAAATAAAGACTGCCTTTTTATCAATCAAGTTTTAAGCACACAGCGTTTTTACAAAAAAGCAAAAATGCATCCTTTAATGTTTGGTTAAATGTTTGAGGAGCAAAGAAGTCGGCTATTTCAGATCATTCACTCCAACTACATAAAGTCTTACCAAGTATTTTTGTCTAGTTTCTAGTTCAAATGTCTTAGAACACTTTAAATAAGACAAAACTAACTTACAAGTAATTTTTCAGCAACAAATAGGAACCTGTTTTAGGTCAATAATTTCTTAATATTGATGAAAAAGTATTAGTTACACTGGCAGATTTTATCTAGTAGTTTTTCATCAAATTTAATGAATTATTAACTTAAAATAAGATACCTTTGCTGAAAAGTTACTTGTAAGTTAATTCTGTCTTATTTCAAGTGTACTAAGATATTTTGCACTAGAAACTAGGCAGAAATTCTTGGTAAAACTTTGGGGGTTTTGTAGTGTTGTCTTGTTGAAACACGGAAACCTGAGTTAATTAGACGTCTAACTAACAATGGACTAGCTCTTGGGCAAGGTGGTGGCGGTATCATGCTATGGGGCTGCACAAAATGAACAGAAAGAATAAAGATGGTGGACTACCTCCACATTTTTTGACTTCACCTCAAATCAACAGCAAGATGTTTGAAACTGGGACTCAGTTTGGTGAATCAGGAGACCAAATCTTTACCTGGCGGAATCAGTTTTAGTTGATAACTCACTTTTTTCCTGGCTGAATTTAGCCTCAGACATTTCAGCGATGCAGTTTTTTTTTTTTTCTTGAATGGATTCATTTCAGTTTTATTTTTACAGAAAAAAATAATCATGCTTTAATTGTCATCAAATCTTTTCTTTTTTTACCGATTTCTTTATTTTATTAAGTTAGTCTGGGTTATTATTTTCTGTTTGTAGCTTAATTACATCCTGCAGTAGTTTTTTTTTATTCTTTGTCTTTTTGTTTATGTTTTATTGTTTTAATATGGAATAAAATTAGTTGTAATGTGAGAAATTGCAATATTCTGCAATAAACTGCTGAAATTATGCGATAATTTCCTCTTGAGTGTTTACTTGTGTAAAATTGAGTACATCTCAAAAATTTATTTTCATTTTAATTAATAAATGATAAGAGAAGACCTTTATTTCAGGTCTTTTTAAGAATTGATATAATAAAACATATTTGTGGCTCTGAAATTAATTAGATTTTTTCCTTTACATACTATGTCAAAAACATAAATCAGAGATAACCTGAGTACAGAAAGTATTTCTTCAATAATTTAATTTGGTGAATAAAAGTTATGCAGCATACCAATGACTCAAAATAAAAACACAAAATCAAGGTTTTGTTGTGGCCAAGTTAAAGTCTAGAGTTTAATCTGATTCCGATGTTGTGTGATGTTTTCTATATTACAATTATTTTTGGGGGAAAAAAGCAAAAAGAACATTTTAAAAGACGTAAGAAATGTCAACTATTTAAAAATAGTAATAATGATTTAAAAAATAGTTAATATATATTATATGTGACAAAAAGTGTATTATAAAAATAAAAATGATTATTTATTTTATTCCTTAGTGGAGTGTTTGAGGAGAAAAATGCAAGTTTTAAAGTGTTATATTAGCCGCCTAGCATAGCCTAGCATACAACTACAGGCGACCTTAAACGTTCCAGTTGACACAATTTAAATTTGCCAAGATAAATGACAAAGTAAAATATACATATATTAAAAATATATCTGTATTGATATAGACCAATTATTTTAGCTGCCACAAAATTACCCATGTTTTTTTTTTTTTTTTTTTTTACTATATTTTTAATCAGGCAAACCGAATAGTACCAATGTAACAGGGTCCTTCTTCGGTTAACTTGGAAACCATTCACCGATGTTTGTTTTGGAGTCATCAGTAGGTAAAATTCATCTTTTTACATCCACATTTCCACCGTTTTGTGCCTATATCTGTTATTTTACCCTGTATGTTATTTAAGGTCAACATTGCCACAGCTTAATGCGCATTCCTGGAGTGTATAAACGTCGGTTAATGTCGGTTCATACAATGACTTAGCTAATGCTAATGCTAACTTATGAATTTCTAAAGACGTTTTAACGCTACAGCTTGTTAGCAGCTCCCTGAAATTAAAGCACATCGACGGGTTTAGCTGTTAAGAGCTGAACGAACTTGTCTTTTTTCAGTAAACGTGTCAGCTAAGGTCTGGGGTTAAAAGGCGGTTCGTTGGTTTGATTTCCGACTCTTCCTGACGATGCAAGTCAATTGTTTTTTGTCGTTAAATTAGGTTTTGAAATAATGATTTTAAAAGATCCCTGACTTGTTACAGTTCCTATAGTTTAAATTACATTTTTGCGTGGTAATAGTTGGTAGTTTGAAGAAATGCTGCAGCATCGTTCCAGCTCTATATTATGAAGTTGAATTTGGATTTAAAATCCAATTTTTGTCTTAAAACTGGTAACTTGTAGATTTATTTATTTATTTTTTACAAAATAAGGAATGACTTCTTTTGCGCAGGGATTTTTATTAGTTGCTTTAATCAGCTGTTACATGCTAATATGTCAGATTGCCACAAAAATAACTTGCTATATTCTTCTGCTCTCCATCAAATTCAGAAATACTTTATGAATCCCAAAGGGAAGGTAAATGTTTTTGAGACTCATTATTAACTCGAATCCTTTAGAGAGTTATTGCATATGGTGAATTATTCTTGAAGAAAAGTCACAATGAGTTAAAATATTCACAATCATGGATTTTTTTGGATTTTTTGAACAATTTAACTTTTTTCATACTGATGAAGTGAAGCCCAAAAATCCAGTTTGTATCTGGTTTAATTTATCAGGTATGTTTTGACATAACACCTTAAGTTTAAGGATCTTTTTCTGTTTGATTAATAAACAGCTCTCTAACAAAGGTTCAGCAATGAAATTAATATAAAAGCAGTGTCATATATTAGGATTTTACTCTTTAATGGTTTCAACAGATAGAAAAGTTGTCAATTTTAAGCTTCAGTTTAGTTTTTGCATCATGGTTTTTAAGGAATCTGAACAGTTTTCTGTTTTGTTGAAGAAAGTTTTTGTGTTTCTCCATCCTTAGTATGCCTGCTGAGAGCAAGCCCTCAGTAAACATGGATGAAAAAGACACCAACTCCTTCACCAACAAAGAAAAAGAGAAGGACAAAGAGGCTGAACGGAGGGCGGCATCTGCTAGAGACAAGGCTAAAGAAGAGGCGAAAGCCAGTGGTAAAAAGGATGCATGCAAGGAGGAGAAGAAAAAGCGCTTAGAGGAGGAAAAGAAGAAGAAGGAGGAAAAGGAGCGAAGGAAGAAAGAGGAGGAAAAGCAGAAAGTGGAGGAGGATCAGAAGAAGAAAGAGGAGGAGGAGAAGAAGCAACAGGAGGAGCTGCAGAAGAAGCTCGAAGAAGATGAGGCCAAACGGCAGCGCGAGGAAGAGGCAGCGCTGCTCAAGTGAGTCATGATTAACTTCATTATGAAGAAGAAGCTGAGTGATGAGGTCAAATTAAGTTTGGATTAATCCAGTTCATCAAGAAGATTTCATTAAGAGATTCTGGCTTTTATTTTTCCTGTGTAGAAATCAAACATAAAGCAAATAGCAGCTGCTAATTTTATTAAATCAACGAGTCACAAAACAGTTAAATTTTGGTTAGATGCATTTAAATCAAATCCATTAATTCTAAAATCAAAATAATGTCAGACTTTCAAATGTATACATAAATTTAACCAGAAGACATAAAAGGTCTGAAATGTTGATGCAACAGCAGCAGATCTTTGAATTTTAAATTTTTTAATCTAAAAGTTTTGAGAAAAAAAAAACAAGTATTTTTGTCTAGTTTCTAATCCAAATGTGTTGGAACATTTGAAATAAAACAAAATTAACTAACAAGACACTTTTCAGCAAGATGCAGGAACGTGTCTAAGTCAGTAATTCTTTAATATTGATGAAAAACTGCTTGTTCATTTAACAGATTATTTTTACTTACAAGAAATTTTCCCCATTTTTGTCGTAAAATAATCTGCAGGTGGAACTAGAATTTTTTCATCAATATTACAGAATTGTTGACTTAAAACGAGCTCCTTTATATCGCTGAAAAGTAACTTGCGAATTAGTTTTGTTGTATTTCCAGTGTAATAAAATATTTGCACTAGAAACTAGACCATAAATAATTGTTAAGATTTTGTGGTTTTTCAGTGTAATGAAAAACCCAGAACTATTCTAACCCTGATCCACCGTTGCCTCTCGTCTCCAGGGAAAAGGAGGAGGGCCACCAGCTGCACCAGGAGGCCTGGGAACGGCATCAGGGCCGGAAGGAGCTCCGCAGCCGGAACCAGAACGCCCAGGAGGCCCGACCCGAGGAGGCCTTCTTCAGCCGCCTGGACTCCAGCCTGAAGAAGAACACGGCCTTCGTCAAGAAGCTGCGCACGCTGACGGAGCAGCAGCGCGACGCGCTCTCCAACGACTTCGCTTCGCTCAACCTCAGCAAGTACATCGGCGAGGCGGTGAGCTCGCTGGTGGAGGCCAAGCTGAAGATCTCTGACGTGGGCTGCGCCGTGCACCTGTGCTCCCTGTTCCACCAGCGATACGCCGAGTTCGCGCCACTGCTGCTGCAGGCCTGGAAGAAGCACTTTGAGGCCAGGAAGGAGGACAAGGCGCCCAATGTGAGCAAGCTCCGCACCGACCTGCGCTTCATCGCCGAGCTCACCATTGTCGGCCTGTTCACCGACAAGGAGGGGCTGTCGCTGATCTACGAGCAGCTGAAGAACATCATCGGGACGGACCGCGAGACGCACACTCACGTGTCGGTGGTGATCAGCTTCTGCAAGCATTGTGGCGACGACATCGCCGGTCTGGTGCCGCGCAGGGTGAAGCTGGCGGCGGAGAAGTTCGGCCTGGCGTTCCCGCCGAGCGAGATCATCAGCACCGAGAAGCAGCAGCCGTTCCAGAACCTGCTGAGGGAATACTTCACCTCCCTGACCAAACACCTGAAGAAGGACCACCGGGAGCTGCAGAACACCGAGAGGCAGAACCGGTCAGATCAATCAATAAATCAATCTATCAAGTTTATTTGTGTAGCGCATTTCAGCAAAACAGCAGTTCAAAGGACTTTTCATCATAAAAAAGACATAGAAACGTTAAAATAGTAATAAAAACAACACTCTGTCATCAATGGTACTTTTATCAAGTACCATCGTTAAAATAAAAAATACTCATGAAATATCTCGATCAATGTTCAATTTATTACAGCAACCAAACTAGTGGGTTTTAGTGGAGCATAGAAGCTGAATGCAGCTTCTGCATGACCAGAACCAGAACCTGAGAGGTTCGGAAGGTTGATCCAGCAGCAGCAGCAGATCTTTAATGGGTGGCGTAGAGCCGGGTGGCGTAGAGCCGGTTGACGTAGAGCCGGGTGGCGTAGAGCCGGTTGGCGTAGAGCCGGTTGACGTAGAGCCGGGTGGCGTAGAGCCGGGTGGTGTCTCTATCTTCCTGGTTCTAGTCAGAACTCCAGCAGTAGGGTCTGGACCGTTGTTAGTCAGTGCTGCTGTAGGAATCAAAGCCACTGAAGAGAAATGCTGAATGAATTTCTCCGATGCTGAGACTTTAGACTTGGAAAAACGAAAAATTCAGTTAATCAATAAAATTGATTAATCGCTCACGTTGCTTCATGTTTTTCTGCCAATCCGCCCGACTCATTTTAACCAGTTCCCCTTTAGACTGTAGTTGCTTTTTCTCTCATTTTCAGTTCACTATCAGATGACTTTCTGTTATTTAAACGCTATCAGAATTATAAATGAGCTCAACTCCAAGAAAGTTAACAGAAAACGGAAAAGTAAATACATTTTCCTGTAAATTGGATTTTTCAGCCCTTTGACCTGAGCAGAGGTATTCTGTCGTTGGTTTCAGGCGGATCTTGCACTCCAAAGGCGAGCTGAGCGAGGATCGCCACAAGCAGTACGAGGAGTTCGCCACGTCTTACCAGAAGCTGCTGGCCAACACGCAGACGCTGGCAGACCTGCTGGACGAAAACATGCCGGAGCTGCCGCAGGACAAGACCGTGCAGGAAGGTGAGCGAGCGCCCAGCAGGGGGCGCCCTCAGCTGCATCAGATCAAGTTACTGGGAAATAGTAATTAGTTACTGATTACTTCCCCAAAAAAGTCATCCAGTTACTATACTGATAATATATTCTCAAAATTGAGGGGTTGCTAGGTAACGGGGTGGAATTCTGCTGGGGTTGCTAGGTAACGGGGTGGAATTCTGCTGGGGTTGCTAGGTAACGGGGTGGAATTCTTCTGGGGTTGCTAGGTAACGGGGTGGAATTCTTCTGGGGTTGCTAGGTAACGAGGCAGAGTCCGTGGAATGTGACTTAACAATCAGGAAGTTTCTGAAACAGCTCATTTTCCAGACACCAAAAAACTATAACTCACTGGCCAAAAAAAGGCAGTTGATTTTAATTGTTTCGGTCAGGGTTTTTGAGCGCTTGTCTTTTAGAGGCTAATGGAAGTATAAAAATGTGAATTTTGCATAAAACTATCCTTCTCTAGATAATTTGGTTGGATGTAGCCCTGGCATCAGCTGTTTTCTCCCCCAGAGCACGGCCCAGGCATTGACATCTTCACCCCCGGAAAACCCGGAGAATATGAACTGGAGGGCGGCATCTGGGAGGACGAAGACGCGCGAAACTTCTACGAAAACCTGATCGACCTGAAAGCTTTCATTCCCGCCATCCTGTTCAAGGACAACGAGAAGAGCGGCCTGAGCAAAGACAAGGACGACGCCAAAGGTACGTTTATCACTATTCTGTGCTTTCTTAGTTTTATTTAATTATTATGAAGTATTGCTAGTCTTGAGAAAAACACTGAGTAAAAATTTATAAACTTTTATTAAAAAGTTGCTAAGTTTCATATTAAAAGAAACTTATTTGAAAAAATATGGGTGGTGTGAGTGATGCGTTGTTGTCCTCAGATGGCAGAGAAGGGAAGGATGTGAGCGCCACAGAAGACCTGGAGCTGGAGCTGGAGGCGCTGGACATCGCAGACGAGCCTCTGGAGCTGGAGGGAGGAGACGAGGTGGAGAACGAGGAGCTGGCCAAGAAGCTGCTGGATGAGCAAGGTGGGAACTGATTCCAATCGGAGATTTTCCTGAACAATTCAACTGAAAAACACGTGGAAATGATGCATAATCTGACTAAACAGAAGTATTTCACAGATTATAAGTTGCTCTATTTAAATATTCCTTCTTTAATCTTATATTATTGTTCATGGTAATAATTTTTGGGACAATTCATCCATCAGATCCCTGATTTGTTTCTAGACCTGCAACTAATGATTATTTTATTAATCGATTACTCTGACATTTAACCTGATAAAATTTTGAACATTCTTCAGATTTTTTATCCGTTTTATACAAAATTTAAAATACATTAAGATGCAAATAAACTAGTTCTCTTCCATTTTTACATAGAAAATTAACATTTTCTTTAATTACATGCAGCCACAAAAAAAAACACTGTTCTTCTGTTTTTGCTTAACTTAAGTACAGCGGATTTATTCATTAGATTAACTGATTAATAACGGGACACAAAAGGTGATTCATATAATAGTATTTTGAATAAAAAGATGGAAATGAAGTCTGACTGCAGATTTCACTGCATTTTTCTTTTATTAATAGGTTTTTAGGTACTTTAGATTTTACACATTATTGTCGTTTTGTGCAGAGCAAGAAGACGAGGAGGCCAACACCGGGTCGCACCTGAAGCTGATTGTGGACGCCTTCATTCAGCAGCTGCCTAACTGTGTCAACAGAGACCTGATAGACAAGGTGAGTTAATTTGAGGTTCAGACCTCAGATTAACTCTGCTGCAGCTGCAAACAGTCAATAAATGGCTGATCTGGACTCTTTCAGGCCGCCATGGACTTCTGCATGAACATGAACACCAAATCCAACCGGAGGAAACTGGTCCGGGCCTTGTTCACCGTCCCCAGGCAGAGGTGAGGTTCATACCTGGAATCGCCACACAGAGGCGCCGTCGCACCGTGTTTCTGTTTGGTGACCCGCTGATGTTTCAGGTTGGATCTTCTGCCTTTCTACTCTCGCCTGGTGGCGACGCTGCATCCCTGCATGTCAGACGTAGCCGAGGATCTTTGCTCCATGCTGAAGGGAGACTTCAGGTTCCATGTGGGTTGTTTTTCCTTCATTAAACCTTTAAATTCACTGTAGATACAGAGACAAATACACACGTTTCTGCAGATCTCAGTATTAGTTTAGCCTTTCAGGGTTTATTCAGGTTCTTGAAATACTTGAAAAATGCTTAAATGTATGTATTTTCATGGTTTGGAAAGTGCTTAATATCTGTTTAAAGTCTTTGAAAGTGCTTTATATTCAAACTGCAGTTAGATTTTTAAAAAGTGCAATCTAACATTTGATTAAAAGCCTAAATTAGGGAAATGGTATTTACAGTTTAAACCAAATGTTTTTGTTAAATCAGACGAAACTTTTTAGGTCAGACAGAATTGCCAAAATAATTTTTGCTGAAACCCAGAAAAATAATTGATTAATCTGATTAGTCGATACAGCGCTACATATTTCCTGATTTCTTTTAACATTTCCAAATGTACAAAACTCTTGTGCATTAAAACATTAATATAAATAATCTGATTAATTGTGTCTTCCCTAATCTCAAGCGTAGTTCTGGGAAAGTTTGAAAACTTCCCTGGAAATGCTCGAAGGGTTCTTGATTTTTACTGTGTAAGTGTAGAAAACCTGCAGTTTATTTAAATATAAAAACCCCCCAAAAAACATCAAATAAGACTCGAAAATATTTGCTTTAGTAAATGTTTGTTCCATTTTTAGATCCGTAAGAAGGACCAGATCAACATCGAGACCAAAAACAAAACGGTGCGATTCATCGGAGAACTTTCCAAGTTCAAGATGTTCTCAAAGACCGACACGCTTCACTGCCTGAAGGTGAGTCTGGACCTCCGAACCGTCCTCTGGGTTCCTCAGATGTTTGATTAACATGTCCGTTTTGCTGCACCCCAACAGATGCTGCTGTCTGATTTCACCCACCACCACATCGAGATGGCCTGCACGCTGCTGGAGACCTGCGGCCGCTTTCTGTTCCGCTCGCCCGATTCCCACCTGCGGACCAGCGTCCTGCTGGTCAGTCCGCTCCCTGCGGCTCCAACGTTTCTGTCTTTATGAGCACAAAAACCAGCTCAAATTATCTCTGCTCTGCAGGAGCAAATGATGCGTAAAAAGCAGGCGCAGCACCTGGACGCGCGCTACGTCACCATGGTGGAGAACGCCTACTACTACTGCAACCCGCCGCCCATCGAGAAGGCCGTGAAGAAGAAGCGGCCGCCGCTGCAGGAGTACATCAGGAAGCTGCTGTACAAGGACCTGTCCAAGGTCACCACGGAGAAGGTGCTGCGGCAGATGCGCAAGCTGCCGTGGCAGGAGCCCGAGGTGAAGGGCTACCTGATCTGCTGCATGATCAACATCTGGAACGTCAAGTACAACAGCATCCACTGCGTGGCCAACCTGCTGGCCGGCCTGGTGGCGTACCAGGAGGACGTGGGCATCCACGTGGTGGACGGCGTCCTGGAGGACATCCGGCTCGGCATGGAGGTACGCTCACACCAAACTCTACCTACGTATTGTGGTCTGCGGTTCATGACCAACTTGAGGAAAATTTCTGAGTAAATTTTTCTCTTAATTACAACTCTGAATAAGTTCTTTCAGTAAATTGTTTCTTTGAGTCTGTACACTTTAGTTAATGATTAATTCATTGCTAAATTGATGATTATTTCAATAGTAGGTTAATCACAATTAATCCGATTAATCGTTTCAGCCCCACATGTTCATCTATTAACATTTCTAATGTATTAAAATGTCTCTTGTGCATCAAAAAGCATCGATAGCCATGTAAAAACAGGAACTATTCCAGGTTTCCTTAGCAGCTGCAAAACGGAAAATTTGAAGCCTGAGTTTCACCTGGAATATTTCAGCTGCCCATGAAGAGCCGTCTGCATATTGCTGCACGCATTAAGCATCCACCCTGTGGCACCGAATGGAAACACTGAGCCTTTTGTCCCGGCCTGTTGACAGTAACTACAGTATTTACTCAAACTGTGATTTTAGACCGAAGCCTAAAGGATTGGCAAAATGATCCCAGTGAGAACTTTGCTGGACTTTGGTTAGATTTCAATAAAATGTGGAAAATCTTGTCACTTCTTTATTTTTTGTTGGATTCAAACACCTGCTGCACATTTCTTATGTGTCAGAATAAAAAAGTGTTGGATCTGTGGAAATCAGAACCGGTATTTCAGACCTGAGATAAAACCAGAAGTTAGAATCTGTCAGAATAATCCAGCTTTTTTTTTTTCTGACATCTTACTGAGCTGAAGAGACTCAGTTCAGATCCTCCAGCAAAGTTCCAGCCTTCCTGTTTGAGTTAACATCAACACAGTGCAGGGCTGATCCAGAGATTAGTTTTAGATTAACTGACTCACACGGCCTTCAACTTAAGGAGTTGTGGGTAGAAAATGTTAAATCTTTTAAATTTTGAAAGCAAAATGGGTTTTTTTGTACAGTTTTAGCTTAATTACTTCTGAGTGTCTTTCACCATATTGCCTTTATTTGAGCCTTTACACTTCAGTTAATGATTAATCGATTTCTAAATTACTTGACAATTATTTTAATAATTGATTAATCACGATCAATCCCATTAATCATTTCAACCTACATGTTTTTTCTAATTTTAACACTTCCAAATATAGGAAACTTGCTCTTGTTCATTAAGAAACATCAATAGAAGTGTGAATGACCCAGTTACCAATTAATTGATTATTTCAATAATTGATTAAGCCGAGTAGTCATTTAACTCCTAACAGCATGTTCTGTATTTTTATAGTATTTCCCATATTCTGCCTTCTGAAAGTGAAACTAGATCATTTGACATCAGATGGAAACAAAAAGATGGAAATGAAGTCTGAGTCAAACCTTCAACGTTCCAGTAAATAATGTGGCTTCCCCACAGCATGATGCTGCCACCACAGCTTTGATGGTTTGCTGTTTCCAGGTCAACCAGCCCAAATTCAACCAGCGGCGGATCAGCAGCGCCAAGTTCCTGGGTGAGCTCTACAACTACCGCATGGTGGAGTCGGCCGTGGTCTTCCGGACCCTCTTCTCCTTCATCTCCTTCGGGGTGAACCCGGACGGCAGCCCCAGCCCGCTGGACCCGCCCGAGCACCTGTTCCGCATCCGGCTCGTCTGCACGCTGCTCGACACCTGCGGCCAGTACTTCGACCGCGGCTCCAGCAAGAAGAAGCTCGACTGTTTCCTCATCTACTTCCAGGTCCGATGCAGCGCCTCCCGCCCCTAACATGCTAACAGAACCCACAGGGTTCATGCAGGGGCTTCAATCCTGGAGGTTTAGGTGGTTTTCAAGGTTTGGAAAGTCCTTGAAAGTGATTCAGATTAAAATGGAGCAGTTTGATAATAAAGTTCAATCTCACGCTTCATTAAAAACATAAATTTGAAAACAGATATTTTCATCCATTCGTTTCACAGGATGAAGTTAAATCAGAATAAACTTTTCTTGGTTTGCATCAGTGAGAATCACACAAATTATTTGTTTGCTTTATGGAGAGAAAATCAGAGATTCTTTGTAACTTTCCCTGTATTTATTTTTGTTTTACTTCACCAGAATTGATTTAATTCTTATTTAGAATATTGTGTTTACACCTTTAATCTGAGGAGGAAACAATTCATGATTTTATATGAATTGTTTCATTGTAGTAAATGTTCATAATCGCTCAATAACTTATTGTCTTTTATATGTTAGAAAACGTTTGTTAAACAACTGTTGTTCTGGAATAATTTTGCTATATTTTAGTGAACTTGCTGCAGAATGTAGAATAACCACAAACAGATTAATAACAGTTATTAATGATGTCATATGATGGTGAATTCAAACAGTTTTTTGTGAACCTTTCTGAAGGTTTGATGAGGTTTGTGTTTCTGCAGAGGTACATTTGGTGGAAGAAGAGCGTGGATGTTTGGACCAAGGACCACCCGTTCCCCATCGACATCGACTACATGATCAGCGACACGCTGGAGCTGCTGCGGCCCAAGATGCGGCTCAGCTGCTCGCTGGACGACGCCACCAGGCAGGCGGCCGACCTGGAGAGGGAAGTTCTCGTCAAACTGGGTGAGGATGAGGATGGTTTGGCACTGCAGCTGGTTTCTCTGGTTTCCTCCCAGCAGAGCCGCATTCCCTGCTGCGTAGGAGGAAACGTTTGCATACCAAATGCATGCGCTCACCTGACGGTTCCGTCAGCACGCAGCATCTGGGATTAAATGTAATCACGTTTATGAATTATTTTATTCCAGCTGCGTCACCAAAACAGAGATTACTCATCAAAAATGGATGTAATTGTTTTGTTTTCATCTGAGTAACAGGAGCTGGTCATCATTAGCTCCTAGTTTTAGACTCAGTTTTCCCTAGAAAACCAGGTTCAACGCAGCAGAACAACGAGAGAGACTGATTGATTATCTCACCTGGCGGGAAAATCTGCATTCCCCTCAAAGTGAAGGCGGAGCCTCGCTGAGAACTTCATGAAAAGATGAAAATCGAAGGTTTAGTGAAATCTGGCCTCAGATGGAAACATTATTACACCTCGAACTACAGGTGGAATATTTATTTTGTTACTTTCAGAACTACAAATAATATTACATTAGTAATTGATTGTTTGACTATTGATTGATATATTAGATTTTTTTTTTTCTTTTACATGGCACGTTTTGCTGATTTTTAATTATTCACCCAGTCCTATTTATACAATATTAGAAATTAAAAATACTTTAGATAAATGATTAAATTGTTTGTACAAATAAGAAAATAAACCTTTTATTTCCCTAAAATACAGTAACATTCCTTTAGTGAATGATTATCTACAGCTAAAATATGATTCCAACATGTCAGAAGCTCAGCCCGTTTTGCTTGATTTAGCATCAATACAGTGTCATCCTTTTTTCTTTTTCTTTTTTTTAATTAACCGACTTATTAATAATTGTTTTAAAAAAATTTAAATCTCTTGAGTTCTGGGTAGATTTACATCAGAGAAGTTTTTTTTATTATTCTATATCCTAAATGTTTATATTCTTGTTTTGGTTTAGTTAATTCTGAGTGTGTTGCTCTTACAGCTATTGGCAATTTTTTGAGTTTATTACTAAATTAGTTGACGATTAACCACAATTAATCCGACTAATCATTTTGGCCCTCATTACTTAGTTGATATTTGGTGAAATATCTGGTATAGAAGAGTTTAATTAAACCAAAGTAAACATCTGTTTTTTATACAGCATGTACTAAAAAACTTAGTACATTCTGTACCCATTAAGCTGGAGTTTGTGAGTTTGCACAATTGGTTAATGCATACATTTTATAGCAAAATTTATTTTCAACACTAATCAGTTCAGGAAGATCTTTGCCCTTCAACAGAGATCCCAGTCCTTCAACAGTCCGACCGTTTTATCCATTTTAGAAAATATTAAGAAAGAATTCTGTGAATTTACTCCTGCATTTTTAAATTAGATTTTTGTAACCCTTCACTTCTTCCAAATTGAACATTTTTTCCTTCTTGGCTAAAAGTTTGAACACCCAGAATCTGGAAAGGATGATGACATCATCCAGAACAACAACAACCAGTTTTTCCTGCAGATTCACTTCCAGGTCAGAAGATGCAAAACCCAGAGAGAGAAAACAAACAAAAAACTCTGAAGTCAAAGGTTAAAGTTCATGACAGGATCATTTAAAAATAAATGGCTTGTTTTGAAGGGTTGAAAGAGAAAGCCTCTCTACAAAACAAGATGGCTGCCAGCTTGCAGAAACAAGTGTATCTGAATACCCATTAGAGTGTGATGGTTTGGTATCTGCTGTGTAAAACCCCAGGTCAGGTGTACTTTCTTTTTAGTGTGGTGATACTTATAGAACGGCCTGGTCTTGCAGCCTGGTTTAGTTCCAGTCTGTCTGAGGTGAAAGGGAAAAAGGAAGTGATTCTGCAGCAGGTGTATCTGGCTCCGCGGCTCGATGACAGCATGAAAACTCTGCTTTGTTCCACAGTTTCAGTGTGTTGCTCTGGAATGCAGAGAAAAATGCGAGCTCCACCCTCTGAGAAAGTGACTCGGGTGCAACAACCGGGAGTTAAATTAGCTCAGAGGAGGAAAAACTACCTCTAAATCAGTCTATAAATACTCCTGGAAGGGATGAAAACAATTAATCCACTTACAGTTAAATGCTTGTGACGGAAAATAAATAGAAAAAGAAATTAAAAAGTTAAATTACGAAGACGAAGTCACAATTTTATAATAAGGTTTTCTTGTTCTTCGTTGTATTTGTTGATTTAATGGTTTACTAGATTAAAATTAATTCCAAACGATTAAGCAATAGCTGAGATATTATTTTATTGTTGTAGTTTGGCCGCCATCCAGCAGAGGGCGCCGCTGCTCATAAACGGAGCTGTTAATATGGAAACAAGATGGCGGAGTTAGCAATTTAGCAATACCTTCTCTTTCTAGTTCTCTGAACTATTTCATTATTTTATTTTCCTAAGATCTTTTTAATAAGGTAATAAAACTAAACTTTTTGCCTGTATTTGATGCAGCTGACACAAAATAATGTTAAAATATAATGGTTTTTTTTTTTTAAATTCAGGATTTTATGAATAATTTAGCCTTTTTATTATGGAGAGACTCTTGATACAACAGAAAACCTTTAAGAAAATGGCCGCCTATCAGTTAACCATTAATCGATCAACTTTATATAAATTGATAACTTGCATCTCAAACTCTTTGAATTATTAGATAAAAGATGCAGAAGTCAGACTTTTAAAAAATGTATTGAAAGATTTGTTGAAGTAACGGCGCCCCCTAAAGGAGGATGTGAGAAGTGAGGAAGCGGTTTGCATGTTTCCACGGCTGGTGTTGAATGTTTTGGTGACAGCATGAATGCTGCAGCGTAGAGAGAGATTTATGGACATTCCTCAGGCCTTCAGACACGCCAGACCTGATCTGCTGCCTCAGATCAAGTCGATACACCTTCCTTCTGTCAACAGGTGAACGCATGTTTAATGTGTTCATAGCAGGAGTGTGTGTGTGTTTTTATGAAGGCATGGCCATGGAGAAGGACGGCCGCTCCAGCGCCATGAGCGAAGGTGAGCCGCTCGATGAGGAAGACGAGGATGAGGACGAAGAGGGAGCCGCTGACACCGAGGAGCAGTCGGGCAACGAGAGCGAGATGAACGAACAGGAAGAGGATGTGAGTCTGTCTGGTTGCTATGGTGACATATCAGTGTTTACATCAGGCTACAGAGAAGTGAGGCGGTTGCAGAGTTTATTTTTTCTTTTTCTGTATTTTTATCTTTGTGTTTTTTTTTTGTTTCTTCCTTTTATCGCTGTTTTT
This sequence comes from Poeciliopsis paucimaculata, assembly GCA_903067055.1. NCBI lineage: Eukaryota > Metazoa > Chordata > Actinopteri > Cyprinodontiformes > Poeciliidae > Poeciliopsis > Poeciliopsis paucimaculata. Next base: position 104,392 of record CAEGAD010055424.1, read on the forward strand.
CATTCTGTGTCTTTTTCTTTTCTGCTTTTCTTTTTCTGTTTTTCTTCCAATTCCATCTCTTTTTTTCTGTCTTTTTGTTTTTCTTCTTTTCTGTCTTCCTTTCTGGGTTTACTGTGAAGATAAAGCTTCACATTAGTCTGTTTTTCTCTTTTTTTGTTACTTTATTTTCTTGTTTAGGTAACAATCAGGTTTTTTTGTCTCCATAGGAAGGATCTGAGAACGAGGAAGATGAGCGTGAGGAAGAGGAGGAGGAGAACACAGATTACCTGACCGACTCCAACAAGGAGAACGAGACGGACGAGGAGAACAACGTATTCATGTGACGGATCGGCTGGTGTCATGGTGGACGGGCTTTGTGTTAAATCGGGTTTCTTGTTGCCAGGAAGTGACGATCCGCGGCGGAGGACTGAAGCACGTCGCCTGCGCTGAGGACGAAGACTTCATCCAGGCTCTGGATAAGATGATGCTGGAGAATCTGCAGGTCTCCTCTCCTCCTGTCCTTCCTGTGGGATGTGGTGTCTCTTCCTGCCTGCTGACTTTCCACTTCCTGCTTCTGGTCTGCAGCAGCGCAGCGGCGAAGCAGTGAAGGTGCACCAGCTGGACGTGGCCATCCCGCTGCAGCTGAAGAGCCAGCTGAAGAAGGGCGGCTCCGGCCAGCAGTGCATGGGAGAGGGAGACTCGGACATCTCCGACACCATGCAGTTCGTCATGCTAACTCGCAAAGGAAACAAGCAGCAGGTGAGGAAACGACGAGGAAAACCCTCAGAGGTTCAACTGATCTGGATCAGAAAGATTCTCTTTATGCTGATGATTCGTTTCTTTTTGTTTCAAATACTAAAATTATTATTTATTTTGTTCATTTTTGGCGTTTTCATACAAACACAATGCTAAGCAAAACTATAAAACTAATACAGCAGAAGGATTTCTGTAACCTCGGCTTCCTCAGATCAACATCAACTAATGGATGGAAATGATGAGCAACAGCATAACATGGAAAGTGATGAATTGCGTTTATTTATTTAATTTTTTAAAGTCATTTGGAAAAAAATTAAAATATTTAGAAAAAATTTTATTTTCTAAAATATGAACTAAAATATTTTTAGAAATATTTTATATTTCAGTCGTATTTGACATTTTAGCTTTTTTGTTATATAATAACTATCACAACCATAAATCTTATTTTGTACACGTGTTTTATTTTAGTATAATATTCAAATTAATTATTTTTATTGATGCTTTCAATGAAAAACTAAAAAATGGTCAAATTAAATCCCAAAATATGAACAGTTGGTTAAAACACAAATAATTATGTTTTATGATTGAAACATTTTTTTTTTTAATTTATTGTGATAATTATTGGTAGAGTTATTATGAAAAGATAAATGCCCACCCCAGTGTGACATCATCAGCAAATAAATGTTAATAACTTGGATACATAGAATATACAATAAAGTTTAGGACCGAGCAGTGAGCCTTGTGGGACTCCATGATTTAGATTAAATGTTTTCCCTGCTCTGCTGATATCTCCTGTTAAATGTCTTTGGGTTAAATCTCCGTCAGGCCTACGGGGGAAAAACCTGCGGTTTGAGGGTTAGGGTGTTTCCGCCTCTGCCTTGCAGAGTCCGCTCCGGTTAGCCGTCAGCGCGGCGTGAACACAGAGCTACTTTGTGGTTTTTGGCGTGGAGGGGAAATGACGTTTGTCCCTGGGTAAACACTGTGTGAGTTTAGCTTTAACTGCAGCTCTGAGCTCCGTTTGTCCGCTCGGCGCTGAAGGAATCCTTTCAGGGAAAATCTGGAGCTTTCAGCTCTGAGTCGGTTTATTGTTTAGCTTTGAAGATTCTGCTGGATGCTTCTGTTTCTGTTAGCATAAGGCTAGGAGTTTCCCTTTGATTCCAGTCTTTAAGCTAAGCTAACAGGTTGGGAAGGAGAAGTGAGGCTTCTGCATGATGAATTAAAATAGGCTCAATAAGTTTTAATAATTTATATTTTTTCTGTTTTCTCTCTTTCTACCAAAAACTGGATGACAAAAATCTTCAGTCTGGTGCTTTCGTCTCAACTAGACCTTTTTTTTTGTTTAAAAACAATTCGACAATTTGTTTAATTTTTCAACAGTAACAAAATTTTGACTTTTGAAACTGAGATTTCAAGGTTTTTATGGAAAATTTCAGAGATAATTTTGAACTTTGAGGGTTTTTTCCCCATTTTCTGTGTTTTCCATCTGTTACGTCCCTTATACGGCATTGTAACGTAACTTCTTGTTTTACTGACAGTATAAGATCCTGAACGTCCCCTTGTCGTCTCACCTGGCTGCGAATCACTTCAACCAGCAGCAGGCGGAGCAGGAGGAGAGGATGAAGATGAAGAAACTCACCCTGGACATCAACGAGAGGCAGGAGCAGGAAGACTACCAGGGTACACACATTTCTTTATGTAGCTATGTAGCGTTAGCATCTGCTATTTCTTTATGTGACCAACAGTTTGGAATTAGCTTATGCTTTGTTTTGTTTAGCGGTTTATTGTTAGCTTCTGCTATTTTTTGTGCTTAGTTGTTTAGAGTTTGCTTGTACAAATTGTTTGAGCTAGCTCCTGCTATTTTTTTGTATGTTTAGCATTAGCATAGCTAAGACTCTTAGCTAAATGTATTAGTAGTTAGTGAACATAAGTAGCATTAGCATCTGCTATTTTTTTAAATGTGTATAGCAGTTTAGCATTAGCTTCTGCTGTTTTATTTTTTGTTTAGGGTTAGCTTATGCTATGTTTTGTGTCTAGCAGCTTAGCATTAGCTTCTGCTATAGTTTGTATTTAGCAATTTAGCATTAGCTTGGCTAAGACACTTAACTAGGTCAGTTGTTAATGAGCCTAACAAGGAAATGGAGCGACTTATTTCCTGAAGCATGACTCAGTTTAGCTGAGAACATGAATTTGAAGCCTGTCAGGGGAAAACCCACAATCTTTTCTACATTTCTTCTTTCATTTCATCTTTATTTGTGTTTCACTCCTTCACGTTCTTCAGAGATGATGCAGTCGTTCGCCCAGCGTCCGGCTCCGGCCAACACCAACCGGGAGCGCCGGCCGCGCTACCAGCACCCAAAAGGCGCTCCCAACGCCGACCTCATCTTCAAAACCGGAGGAAGGTGAGACGTGCGTCCAGAGCATCCAGGCGCCTAACGGAGAGAATGTTCCAGCTCAGGGTGTGATGTCTGAATCGCCTCCTGGTGTCTGTTTTAGCAGAGAGAAAAGGGCGAGAATTGAAAAGCATGAGGTCCAAGGCAGGCAGAGAGACAGAGACAGGAAAGCCAAGCAGCAGAGACAGCAGGGACAAGCTGTGGAATAAAACCTTGAACACTCAGAGACAAAGACTTAGATCGTTTTATATTTTCACATTTGGTTTTTTACGTTTCAGATTCTTCTTAAAATAAAAGCCGGTTCAGCAGCAACAAGCTGCATCTGTTGTGTGTTGGATTCACTGCAGCAGGATCCAATAAAACTGATCTGTTCTTTATCAGCTTCCTCACTCATTCTTTATTAAAGTAAAAGTGAAGCCAAAAGAGGAAAAAGCAGTAAAACTTTGGTGCTTCCATTGGATTTAAGGAGGAAAGTATGGCTGCATTTCAGCCTTTTAAACTGATTATTGCCATGATTGGTAATAATGTTTTCCTCGTTGGATGAACTTTATCAAAATTCAAATAACTTCAAAGTAATATGTAGAAAAATCAGAAACTCAAGACTTTCCTTGATTCAGTTGTCAACTGGAAGGAGATGATGTCACTGAAAGTCATCTTGGTGGTTAGCATTAGCTTCCACCAGTTTTTGTGGTTTAGTTTCTGCTATATCTTTCTGTTAGCTGCTGCGTATGCTATCTTTTATGTTTAGTGATGAAGCGTTAGCACAAATTATTTATTTTAGCGAAACCTTCCGCTAATATTTTGTTCATCAGTTTAGCATTATTAGCATTAGTTTATCTAAGACTTTTCATTAACGGATTAATGATTAACGTTCCTAACATTTTCGTCAGTTGAGTCCGACTGGCTACAGCTCCTTCCTACTTTATTGCAAACATATATTCTCTCAACGATGACGGCCATTTTGAAAAATAAAATAAAAGATCAAAAAAATAAACGTTTTCAGTGGTTCAAAATATGCATGCAATGATTTGACTGTAAACACATTCATCTAATTGCCGATTTTAGTGCAAAAATACATTTCCACGACAGCCGTCATCGTGGAAACTAAAAAAACGCAAACAGAAACGTTCCTTGACGATCATCTTGAAAAATGTCCACCATATTAACTTTTTAAATGGCTAATTTTCTTCCCAAAAAAGCAACCTCTTCAGCTGAAATATTTTATCTGTTGCCATTTATCAATCAACATAAACATCTCATTACAAAAAACAACCAAAGGAACAGCCTAGGTCAGGCTCCGGGGTCACATGACATGCTTCATAGCGGTTACTGATGCCAAATCGCAGCCAAATCCTCAAGTCCATAAATATAGATTCTCCAAAAACTCTAATCCAGGGAACAACAACGTCCCAAACTAATTCTAATTTCCACTTACAGGAGCAGAAACTTAGGAGGTAAGTGACATGTAAATTTAGAAAAAAACTAAAAAAAACTACATCTCGAAAAAGAAAAATCAAGTTGTTGCAATGGTCCAATCAAAGCCCAGGCAACAGATAGAGATCTGGAGAGGCGCGGCAAACGTAAAGGAGGTGGATTAGCAGAGCTGATGATGTCATCCACAACATTATCAGCTGCCTGAATTTTAAGCTATTAGTAGACAGCAACAGTCTTCAGTCAGAGGCCTCTTCAGATTAGTTGCAACACTGACTGCTACCATCCATGCATCCCTCAAATGCAAATAATGCGAACTTCAAAAATGTTGCACCCAATTTTTTTTAAAAACGAGTGTTTCTAATTTATGACATTTCTAAAAGTCATAAAAGGGAAAAACTTCGATGGGGTGAAAACTTGAAATCAGCTAACAAGATATTCACCAAGTTTTAGCTAAAACTTGCTAGTTGAATTTACAAAAAATATAAATGGGTAAATTGTTGTTTACAAAACTTTTATCTAAAGCTAGCCAACAGTTGGCTAGTAATAATTAGCTAAAAAGTAACAAATAGCTTAAAAAGGTCTAGCATAAATGACAGCAAGTACATAATGCTCAGTGGTCCCTCCAGGCCACTAGGGGGAGTCAAGAGCAGGTGATTTTTATTCCTATAAACTTGCTGCTGCTCTGTAATAATTTTTGTAGTCATAATTAATCTGATTAATCGCTTCAGCCCTAAATTTGATGTATTTTTTTGTCATGTTTCCATTAAGCTAATTTATTTTCCTAATTCCAGTTTCCGCCATGGAAATGCAGCTGTCTCTTTTTTTGTGTGTGTTTGCAGGATCTGTTTGAGTCTAACAATCTAAATGCTGAAATGTTTAAATTGTAGTCGTGTTGAAAGTTAATGGAGGGAAAGCGAACGTTTGGACCCGTATTTAGGAATTTAAACTGTTTCCTGCTCGCCTACAGTAACTTCCTGTTCTGTCCTGCAGGAGACGCTGATGGGAGACGGCGCCAGGCCGAGCGAGCGAGCACCAGAGAGAGAGAAAGGGAGGGGAACGCGAATCCTCCAGACGCCGGATCGGACCAGAACCCCCCGGACCTGAACACACACTGTTAGCAAACCCAGGGAGGAGAGGTCAAAGGTCAGGGCTCAGAAAGGTGGCTCTCTTCCTTTTTTGCCTGTTGTCTGAAGAAAAACCTGGCAGCGGTCGGGTTTGGTGGACGGACCGGACGCGGCGGCGGAGCGTCAGTGTCACCGGGTTGAAGATAAATAAACCGATTTAAGGAGAACATGTCTGCATCTTCTTCTTCTACTGTTTCCTGTGCGCACGGATCCTGCTGAGACCGTCTGACTGATCGCCAACGCAGGAACCTTTTAATTTCCCGCAAAACGAAGATTTTCAGTTGAATCATGAAGCAGAAAAGATTAAAGAATAAAAATCACCTTCCAGAGGTTTTAATCTGCTGATTAATTCAGAAAATCGCTTCAGACTTCATTTGCAGCCATTTTTAATTCCTGTTTCTCCCATGATTTATTTCAGTTTAAAAGTATTTGTTTATTAAAATATTTGATAGTTTGCACAGATTTAAGTTTTCTGCTTTTGTTTTGTTAAAATTTGACGCTTTCTGGCTCAATCATGATCCTCTGGAAGGTTTTAGCAGTTAAAAACTTTGATTTTTCCGTCTATTTGAATTTTCTGTGTTCAGTCAGACAAACGGTGGCTAACGGTCGGATGTGGTTCTGAAGTTTGGATGTTTTTTTATTTGGAATATTAATTTCAATTATTTGATGCAATTTACTGACGGAAAGTTTATTTCCTTTTAAATGGTGCCACAAAACGTCACCAGATCCCCTCTGCTAAAGCCCAACAGATCAAAATGGTGCAAAAGCAAAGGAGGTGGATTAGCAGATGGTATTCTGTGGAATGTCATCTCTGCTGAACAGATATTGACCTGTTAGCATGTCATGATCAGGGTGGCTAATCGATTTTATTGTCAATTAGATCAAATTTTCTGTTTTTTGTAATTCTAATTATTGAGAGTTCAGTGATGTCAGAGCTCGCAGGGCGGCCATCTTGAATCTTAACTTGCAGAAGGGATGATTGAAATAATCTGTCATCTGTAATTTTTTTTTAAGTAAAAAAACAAGGGAAAAAAATTATTAAAATCAGACTTGGTAGGAAAAATAACATTTTTAAGTCATATCGCTCAGCCTCAGTCAGAGGCCTTTTCAGATTTACTGCAACACTGACAGCTACTGGAGCATCGTCATCCAGAGCGTCTTAGACTTGGATGATACGTTATAAAGGCGTTTATTTTTTCTTTTGGATTAATAGTTTTAAATTGCTTTATTGGATTAACTTTTCAGAAAAGCTGAAAACAAACCCAAGCTAACAAAAAAATTTTGTTTTACAAAATTGGAGGAGTTATTTCAATTTTCATGCTTCTCTTCTTTGTTAACATGACACTTTAAAATTCACATTAAAAAAACATGGATGGCCGTTTTGTGACGAATGCTGCTCGAAGAGTTGGACGCCGTCCCACAGCAGTGTGTGACCTTCTTAATGAGAAAACTGTTCAGTTCCTCCTTCACCTGTTTATCAATGAATTGTTGAATTTATCTCGTTTCTTCAGACTTAAAATAGTATTTTTCACCACATTGATGTGTTCTTACAAATGTGGCTCCATTTGAAGAGAAGTTAACATTTATGACCTCAGCGCCTCGTTGGAATAAAGAAATTATTAAAATTGTTTTTTAGTTTGAGTCTAAAATTATTTTAAATCCTGACAGATTTACATTTAAACTGAAATTTGATTTAGATTCATCATTTGTTTTGTTTTTATTTCAATTTCAAGAAAATTTTAATTATTTCTGCTTTTCTGATTGAATTTATTGGCATTACAGATTTAAAAAATTTTTTTACGTGTCTACTGATTTCTTTTTTTATTTTATTTTTTTTTACTTAATTTTATTTAGTTTTTGGCTCCAGTTTTGTTTTTATGAAGACACGTTTTCTGTTTTCACGAGTAAGCAAAAAAAATTCACCAGTTTACATCTTCAATGCTCAGTTTGTCACCTTTTTATCTATTTTAGTCATTTATAAATTAAATACGTAAAACTAAATCAGGTCTTGATGACACAGCAGAAACAAATCGCTTCGAGAAATGTTTTAAAGTGCTTTTGTACAGATTTTAAACCACAGCTCAAACAGATATGGATGTTTGCTGATGGACACTCGGGTGTACATATTTACCTTTTTTTGTTTTTGTGGATATTTCTCTTCCTCCTTTTGGACTAACGTGTTACTGTGTGCCTGAGAGTCGTCCTCGGTGACGACCTTTGCTCACTTGTTAGATTCATTTAATCTGTTCAAGCTTTAGATGGTTACATATAAACTGCTGCATGGAGCTTTTAATTTGTTTTCTGCTGTAAAAACTGGTCATTCATTGTGTTTCTGTGCCCAGATTCAGAAATCTCTTCCTGCTGAAGTTTTGTGTCGCCGCTCATGATGAAGAAATTTCAGCACAATAAATGTGTGGAGGTGATGGATGTTGTTTTTCTGATTTTTCAGGGTGCGTCCTGTTTGTCGAGCTCTAATTACAAGGCAGCAGGAGAGTTTTCTCATTTTCTGCCGCCGCAAAGTTCAGCCTGCAGAGAATAAAAGCTGCTGAGAAGGAAATGCTGCAGAAACGCAAAAATCTAAACAAGATTTTAGTTTCTAGTGCAAATATTACACTGAAAATAAAACTAATTAGAAGCAACTTTTCAGCAAGTTAAAAATAATACTGATGAAAATAAACTAGTTCAGTTGTCAGATTATTTCCAGGATGGCATTAAGGTAAATTCAGATAGAAAAAATGAGTACATTTCCACCAAAAAATGTCTAGAAAATGAAATTTCCAAGTTTCACGTTGAAAATTTGAAGAAAACAAAAATCAGCAATTTTGAGAATAAGCTCAAAAATTTCAGAACAAAATTTGTTAGTTTGAAATGTCAAACATTTGTCTGAAAAAAATCTGAAATGTAGAAAAAACATGGAAACTTCTGAGATTCAAAAGTCAAAAATTTGCAAGAAACAACTAAAATTTTAAGCCTAATGTCAGAAATCTTTTAGAAAAAACATCAAAATTTCTGAACTTAAAGTCAAAAATTTGTGACTTAAAATGGCAAATATTTGATTTAACTGAACATATTTTGGTTGAATTTGTGAAATTGTATCAATTTCTCCAGATTGTTCTGGATTGGGAATAACATGTTTGATAATGTTACATGCAGAGATTAATTTTTATAATTTACAGACAAAGCAGAACAAATGTCTAAAGTAAAAAAAAAAGAGTTTATTTTCACATTTAGCAAACAGGAATATTTGGATGATCATAACTGACCTAAAAACGTTTTTGATTTATGTCTGACAGTGATAAATATCTTTCTGATTACTGACAACAAAATATTTATTAAACTGAAGGTTTTTATTTTCCATATTCAACACAAAACAGGCAGACTCATGTTATTATACTTTATAAGAGAAGAAATGACAATAGATATGTTCAGATATATAAGAGGACATTTCAGGCTAGCAGCAGCTTTCACATGGCAGTTTGTGTCCATTTTTAAGATTAAATGCTCGTGTTGGCTTTGCAGAGACATTTTCTCCTCGTGTGTTTTCAGCAGGACGTCATTATCTTCTGTTTGTTTTTGCACCATTTGATTCTTCAAAAAGACTGTAGATGAGCTACAGAGAACCGGAGTCCGTAAATAAAATTTACTAAATATACTTCAAAAGTTACTGTAGGTGAACTACAGAGGCCGGAGTCAGAACACACACACACACACACGCACCACATTTTTTAAAACACACACAGTTATTGACAGATTCAAACACACAGAAGAAACCCGCGATGTATTTCTAGGCTGGGTGATTTTACAGCTGCAGTCCTGCACAGTCAGAGTAGTTTTTAAATTCCTCCTTCCACACGGTAAAAACGTCCAAGTTCTCTCCACATTCCCAATCCAGCAGTTTGTGGTTGACTGTGGGATGTTTGTCTGTGGAGTAAAAATACCATCCAGCTCCACAAGCTCCAGAGAAATTGCATGTTTGCATCAACGCATTTTGCAGAATCCTTTAACTCCGTTGTTCGTTTTTCCTCCTAAGTTTCAGTCATTAGAGGTAATAAAACTGCAGTATAGAAAAATACCTGTAGTTTTTCCCAAAGCTTTGATGGAAAAAAGAAAAATGAACTGCTCACTAAAATGCCCAGTGGATAAACATATACATATATCTTTCAAAACGTTTCAACTACTCCATGGGGAACAATTTGAAAATGAACATCTAAAGAAAAAATCATTACAAATCTACACAATCTATAAACATGATTGAACTTTGTAAATAATAAAAATATTTTAGTGCGAATTTTCTTAATTTTACAGAACCATCAAATATGTCAGATGTGTGTCTTAAATTTGTTCATAAAATATTATGTACAATCCGAAGTTGGAGAAATAAACAGGAGCCAGTATATGAGAAGTTGGATCTACAAATCCAATATGGCTGCCTTCCTAATAACAGCTGGTCATATCTAAAGTAATTATTTATTTTTACCTGTTTGTTTTTTTTACATTAAATTAGTCATTTAAATTGTTTGCACTACTTCTGTTGTTATAATGTTTAAAAATGTAATTGCAGATAGGATTATCAAAGTATTGCTAAAAGCTAAGTGCTAATAGCAGTTAGCTTTGTATCTGAGCACAACATTTTGCCAATCCCACCACGTTTCCAAAATGCAGTTGACTAAATGTTCAAGTTGGTTAAATGGAGAAAAAAAGGTAAAAATCCACAAAAACTCAAAAATAAAACAAAAAAAATTAAAACTGCCTCATAATTTAAAGAAATAGTTTGAGAACAAAATAGAATAAAATAAGAAAGGAATCTACATAATTCTGACAAGCGTAGAATTTGGCAAATTTAAGGTCACAAACAAGAACCTGACGGACAAAAGGTTGGAAAATCTGCAGCTAATCCCTTCTCCATCTTAAATATATTTACATTTGAGCTAAAAAGAGGTGAGACAAACAAATGATCCTTTACCCCACAATGTGTTACTCAGACATATTGTTCACAGCGTCTTTGATGAGATTTCACAGAATATCTTGAACCAGCCGAGATTTCTTCTGAGAAAGCAGTGTTGAGTAAAGGCATTCTGTTGTCTTAAGGCTTGACGGTGAGGAGTGGCCCTTCAGGTCTGTCAACTACCAAGATTCCTCTGTAAAAGTCGTTTGTCTGCAGACACACCTCATTCTCAGACAATGGAGGAAACGTTTTGCATACCATTGCCGTTAGCAAAGCGACGCAGATATTCTAGTCCAGTCATTGGAGACAGAGGTAAATCTGCAAAGAGTTGATTAAGAGTCTTTCAGCAGTCCTAGCCTCCTCAATGCCTCCCTGCGTGATTCGTCCATGGCTCCTCGTCCACAAAACTGTACGGTGATACCTTGAGGACGGAACATGCTGCTGGGCCTTCGCCTGTATTCAGGAGAAGAGGCCCTGGCTGGCGGTTTCTGGGGAGGAAGCATGCCATGGTAGGAGTGCCGAGGAGGTCTAGGGGCTGGGGTCGGCGGTGGAGGTTTCACACTTTTAGCTCGGCTTTCTGAAGTCCGATATAGCCCAGAAACAGGGTCAAAGGTTCGGCTCTTTCCTCCATACTTGCTTGGCTCGACGGCCGGTGGCTCTGGTTTGGCAGGAATGGTTTCCTTTGTGTCGATGTGAGAGCTGAGGATGTCAGGTAGATTGGCAGAAGTCATGACTTTTGACTTTCCTCCATAAGGATTGAGCTCTATTGGGTTAGAAGGTGGAAGGGTTTTGGGTTCAGAGGTGGTTGGAGAGGTTGGAGCTTCGTTCATTTGGGATGAAGAGGGCTGGACCACAATGGATTTCCCTCCAAAGGTGTTGAACGCTGGTGAGGTGGTGTCAGCTGGAGGAAGGGTCATTGTTGGAGATGAAGGGTCCTGCTGGGAGCTTCTTTCATCATGGCTCCTGAAGGAATGTGAGGGCAAGGTCTCTGTATTCTTGTCATTAAAGCAGACTGGAGGGGGTATTGGCACATTTAGTTGTGGAAGGTCAGAGCTGATTTTTGCTGTTGGGGTAAGACTGCGGTCTGGTGATGAGACTCTGGGGTCTGGACCTTTGTGAGGATCCTGCGAGTAGTTATCAGGTATCATTTGGAGTGATGTAGCTCTGCCCTTTGTCAAGCCCAGCTTTGACAGCGCCTCCATCCTGGATTTATCTGGCTCTGGGTCTTTAAAGGAAATACTACGGGCTGGACTATTTTGAGTGTTATCTTCTGTATGTTGCAGCAGAGAGTGGGAAGTACCTGCCAGGTGTGCCAACATCTGCTCCTGTCGCTCATGGATGTTTACATTAGCTACTGGTATTTGGGGTTCCTTTCCACCATGAACCACGTGGATATTAGGAGGATAGTGGGCTGGCTTTGATGAGGGAGCAGGACCATGTTTCACAGAAACATTTGCTCTATCTCTGGGGGGTTTTTCAGACTCCATGCTAAGGCGACGGAGCAAAGACGAAGGATGCAAGTTTGATGTTCCGTCTCCCTGGTTCTCTGCAAGCTGCTGGGCAATCAAAACTGGAGTGGGGACACTGCCTGGAGGGTGGTAGGAGGAATGGCTGTCTGTCGTCCCAAAGCTTGCACTTCGTAAAGGAGGGTTATACTCTGAGGGGAACACGTCATGCCCGGGCTTTGCCTCAAAGCTGTTTTCAGGAGTGTGGGCCATGTGGTAAAAATCTGGATGTAAACAGAGAGAACACTCAGTTCAGTTCACCAAAATGTACAAAATGATTAAAACACACTTCTGGACTCAATACAAGCAGCAGTGGTGCGTTGTACCTTGATGGGTGGGGCTATAGACGGGCTCTGCAATGTGCACCAAGTCTGGTTCTGAGTGGACCAGGTCGATTATGTAGTTAGGCGACACGTCACGGTTCGGAGCCAGGCTTTGATGTTCGTCAACCGAGTCAAAAGGCCGACTGTTGAGTTCAGGGCGCCTCCTCTGGCCAGGCCTTTGCTGCTCCTCATCTATACCGTCCTCCAAAGAATCAATGGTTTCCTCAAAGAACTGGAGGCACTCCTGTTCCTCTCGACTCAGAAACTTCAGAGTGTCTCCCTGTAGGAGGCAAAACATTGAAGAACGTTGAGAAAGTTGTTTTTATACCAAACAAAAACCATTTTAAACCAAGTTTTCTGTCACAGTCTCTCTTCTACTTGCCATGAAAAACTGCTGAACGTCTTTTTGCAAACGTTTCTGTTCCTAAAACTTCTGTACCTCTTTTTCTACCTGGCAGTCTCTATTGCAAAGTCAGTGCTCAACTTTGGTCGCTTCCTACTTAAGCTTCATGTTATTAGTTCAAACAGCAGCACAACATCACAAGATATTTAGCAGCAAAACTGTGACACATTTTTTGTTCCGACAAGGATCAACTCCACTTAATTAATCATAATCCATATGATTATAATAAGTAGTATGATGATATGTAATGCAACTAAAAATATGTTTTTATCAAAGGAGGGCTGATATGTCTCAAAGTCATATTTGGGAATGACTTCACCCAAGCTGATAATCTAAAACAAAAAACCAGGATGAGAATCCAAGAAAATAATAAATTTCTTTAAACTTTAAGCACCAAAAGTCATATATTCTAAAGAATCTATTTTAACATGGCTGAGCTAAAACAGTTCTGTATAGAGGAATGGTAGCTCGATATGTTTACTCAGGTTATAGTTTTCTAGTAAAATCTATTTGCACTGAAACAAAAAACAAAAATACGGAATCAGTAAGGAGCAAATACCTTACATTCCTGAAACTTTCAGAAAAACCAACACCCAAGTAAGAAGTGAATGCACCATTTAAGTGAAAACCAGCAGATCTGGTTTAAATAAACCCAACAACACACAAGACTGGAGATAATCTGGATCATTTCAAGGCAGTGAGCTTCAGTTTAAGATGGAAGAGTATACTAAGGTTATTTTGCTGACACCAGGGTTATGGAAACCACCCCAACAAGATGACTGCATGCTTTGTTTTGCTTTAAAGATATGGACACAAAGACACCCAGCTGAAACCAGTGTGAGATAAACACCAACCTGCTGGTTTCAGCTGTTATGACTGTTGGCTATTGTAGTGAAGCAGCTCAGGATGCAGAAAATTGCAGCTCAACTGGTTGGACTGTTTTTCCTGCTGATAATGAGTATCATTCCCAAAGGCAAACAATGGGAATTAGTCGTTAAGCCGGTGTGATTTCCCAGAGTTGTGTTCACTGGTTGCATTGAGTAAACATAGAACAGCATCAAGGTGAAACACAGTTTGATCTGTCAGACATTATCTGATAAACTGAGTTCAAACAGCTCAGACGATCTGTCAGATCTCTATCTGAGAACGCAGAGCTGGTTGGCACCAGTTTGACGGCAATTAAATCAGCTTATGAAAAGTAATTTACCAAAACATAATTTGTTAAAAAATATAAAGGTTACTCCTAAATGTTTCCTTTAGTTAAAAATTAAAACAATGAGTCAGTCAGCCAAGCTTTATCTGAAACACTGGAAGTCAGGGAACAGAATTCATTTTTAAAGCTTAATTTGCAGGGGAAAAAACCTATTCAAGTGACTGTTAAAAATAAGTTTGTAAAGCTTTCTGGGTTGCATGACAGCAGCATATGGAGATGTTAGCTGATGGGTTTGGATGAGCAGCAGCCACTTTTAGCAATAGCTAGCTGGCACTAAAACTCTTGAATTACAAACAAAAAATGCTGATAAAGCAAATCACTGAAACACTGTAGTGTGGAGGATTCTGTACTTTTACTTCTTTGCTTTATTTTTTAAAGATTATGTATAATCCCTCATGTAGGTTCTCTCTTTCCCTCCAAAAATTAAACTAAGCTAAAATAAAAATAAAAAGCACGGATTTCAAATCAATAGATTCACTGTATGGCCCAAATGTTTTTTGTTTGTTTTTTTTTTTACTACAGACTCTATGATGAGTCTGTAGTCATATTTTAAGCTCATATTGTTGTTTTCTTGGCCGCTAAACTGACAAATATTATAGGCTAGCTGTTAGCTAACCTAAAGACGGGGCATTTTCTTCTTCTACGCTTTTTTCTTCTTCTACACTTTTTCTTCTTCTACGCTTTTTCTTCTTCTGCGCTTTTTCTATTTGTTTTTATGGAATCAGTTCCAGCCTCCATACAAACAACCCTTGCTGTGAAATACTCACTCCAGGACTGGAGTTTCGACTGGCGCCGCCGTTGATGCCGTAGTGGAGCTGAGAGTTGCTCTGGAGACGGACGTCCATTTTGGGGAGGGGTTAAAGGTCAGCTGGCATTTGGTCTTCCTGAAGCTCGTTGTGGCTTTAGATCCGGTTTTGTTTTGTTCATCTAATCATCTGTGGGCGATTCTGTAGCGACAGTAAAGGGAATAAAATGAGCTTGAATGGTTGAAATAGGCGTTTAAAATGGCTTATAGAGAAAATCTAAAGTATTTGTGGATTTTAGCTATTTCCTCGCCTTTAAATATTCTTTTAAAGAATTTCAACTGAGAACAAGAAAATGATACATGTGTGATAGACTAATGTGTAAATATGGTTTTAGTGCACTGTGTTCAGAAATTTAATAGAAAAAGGGCATTTTCTACCTAGGAAGTCAAAAATTTGCTAAATAAAATACAATTTTGAAATTCTGAGCTTCAGAAGTTGAACATTTTTTACTTTGTACTTCAGAAATTTTATTGTTTTTTCTAGAAAATTTCTGAGATTAATCTTAAAATTTGTGAGTTCTTTTCTTGCAATTTTTAAACTTTTCATGTTCAGAAATGTTCACAAATTTTCTAGAAAATTTCTGAGATTAATCTCAGAAACAAATATGAATTTGTGAATTCATATTCACAAATTTTTTACCTTACAAAATTTGTGAGATCAACTTCAAAATTGTATTTTCATGGCGGAAATGTACTCCTTTTTTCTATCCAATAGCAGCTTTCCTATTTACACCTCTTCATAATGATCCATGTTTTTTCACATTTAAAGCAGTACTTACAGATTAAATATGATCTGAAGGTAATATTGACGTTTTATGGTACAATAAAAGATTAAAGTGTTAATTGGTCTTATGAAAAAAGTTTGTGTTGGTAAAAGGTTGGAACCTGTGGGTTTAATCTTTAACAATCCTCTGGATTTATACGCTTATCTCTGTTGCATAAATGTGCAAAGTGCAGCTCTCCTGTCTGAAATGTTTGCAGCGTTTGGTGACTTTCTGTCTGATGTTTCCAGTTCAGCATCCCACCTGATGGACCAGTTAACCCACTACAGGCAGCTGCAGAACGGGATCCGAATGTGGCTGAAACCAGCGAGACATTCCGATCTAACGCCGTGAGAAACGACCACTGAGAGGTGAGTGACTACAATTTATCATTAAAATCCTTTCAAATTAAAATTATTTTAAAAGAATGAAAAACGTTTTACTTTTCTTTATTCATGCTTCTATACTTCAGTTGTTAAAGATTTAATATCCAACAGAATAGCTAAACTAAAACTAAATAAACTTTTATTTAGAGAATGCAAACATATAATTCTGTTTTGAAAAGGTTCCTGTGAAATATTTAGCAGAAATAATTGAATTAATCAAGTATTTGTCCTTTGAAGACGTTATTAAAAAAAAGGCAGAACGTGAAGGCAGTGAAAATTACAAATAAGCCAATAAATAACTGGTTTTCAGGAATAATCTTTGAAATTAAATTAAAATTAATTACATTTTTCTTTCTTACAAAGTCGGTAAAAACTCACCGCACAGATCAGTCATAATAAAAGCAGCAGCAGGAACGTGAATCAGTCTCTGTGTGAGCTTCCAGCTGAACACACCATCTTAAACCATGGAGAAACTCCGCCCACAGTGTGTGTGTGTGTGTGTGTGTGTGTGTGTGTGTGTGGTTTCATTCAGGTGTAGTTGGGAGGTGACGGTGACACAGTGGAAAGTTATTTCTCTGGGTTGGGTTCAGAGCTACTTAGACATTTACGTTTTGCTGTGAATGAAACCAAAACTAATTGAATTCTTTTTAGTTTCATATCATAAAACAAAAATTCAAACGCAGAACGAGATTGTGGGAACAAATTTTTAATTATTCCATCTATTTCATACACTTTACATTGATATTGTTCCTTCTTCCTGCAGATCTAGATTTAAAAATATGTAGCAAAGAAAACCTGTCAGAGATGTTTGAAATGATTGTACAAGGAGTGTTTTGATGAAAAAAAAAAAACGTTTTTACCGATATTTTGTTAAAAATTACATGTTGAATATTATTTAAACCCTTCTAAATAATCAACAGAAAAATCTTTATCGACATTACATTTGCTAAGGAACTTTCTTACATGTTTTCATGATTATTTGTGTTGCTGAGCTGCAAACTTGGCCCTAATCACCCTGATCTTTGATACGGCGCTGCACCACCACTGACATAGAAAAAGGAGAATTACATTTTTAGATTAATCTCAGAAACTTTTCAGAGTTTTTTTTTTTAAATTTCTGTGTACCAAAAGTCAAATTTTTACTTTTGAAACACAGAAATTACCAAATATTTTCTAGAAAATTTCTGAGATTAATCTCAAAATTGTACGTTTTTCTATCTTATGTTTTTTTACTTTTCAAACTTAGAAACTTCCTTGTTTTTTCTGGAGATTAAAAATTGTAGAGTTTTTTTGAACTAATTCTCAACTTTTCAAACTGAGAAATTTCCTCATTTTGTTTCTAGAGAATTTCTGAGATTAATCTGAATTTTTTTGGTGGAAATTTACTCCTCTTGTTTTGTAATACAGTGTTATATAACACATATGCACTGAGACAAATAAACAGGTAATTATTACATTAAATACTGTATTCACATCGTTTAAGCTTCTGGTGAAGATTTTAGCAAAGAAATCACATTTGATTTGAATTGAATTTACTTGATCAAACCAATAAACATAGTCATGTATAATCTAATTTTATGCAATTTAAATAAATGTTTTTGTATGTTTTGATTGTTTTTCTCATGAAATATATTCCATTTTATGCCAAATCCTTATGGACGTTTTGTTATGCCTCTGTGTTTTTCCTATGAATGAATGGAAACCCTTGTTGTTCCCAGCATTAGTTTAACTGTGGCGCCCTCTGCTGGTTAAGTCTGATAAAACTGAAACTAATTCTAATTAAAACAACAATATGAAATTAGAACTCTAACTTATTTATATCTCCTAAAACATGGCAACAAATACAACTTTAAAAAAAAAAAAAAAGATTTGCCTGTTGAATTTATTTCACTTATAACTAAATTTAAAAAAGTATCTTAGAATGAAACGAATAACTAAGTAATATATATTTAAATGTTACAGAATCGGATCAAGGCAGCAACTGAAAAAAGATTCTGATTTTAATGCGGCGGTCCTGAGATTAAAGGAAGAATTCAGAGAAAATTATGAGATTAAACACAGAATTGTAGCATTAAGTTACATCAGATGGATGTGGTTTTGACATTTATTTATTCTCTATTCATACTCTTGAACATAAAATTGAAATCTTACTTTTATTTGATGTATTAAATAATTGCAAAATTATCAGTGTAAAATAAAGAATTATGACTTTAATCTAAAAATTCTGACTTTAATTTCAAAATTTGCACTTTAATCTTAAATTAAATTATTCTCTGAATTCAATCTCAGAATTGTAACTATACTCTCCTAATTAAATTTTTTATCAGAATTCAGATTTTAATCTCAAAATTTTGACTGAAATAATGTAATAATTTAATTTTGGCTATTTCTTGAAAATAAATTTATATTTTTATCAACAAAAAATTAGATTAAGATAGATTGAAAAAGTATGTCATTGTTCTTTTCAGTTGTAATTATTAACAACAAATGTAACTTTTATTTATTTATTTATGGTGCTTTTGCGCCTGTGAATGAATGACTGCGCTTCCTAAAACCCAACACAGGAGGTCAGTAAAGTCTAGTCTGACTGCATCCTGAGAGTTAATCGTCTTTTTTCCGAGCCGTCCTCAAACGCATCTCCCGTCAGCCTCTGCGTCAACAGCCGCTCCGGTGTGTTTGTTTGTTTGTTTGTTTATTTGTTTGTCGGCTTGTTCCGGTCGCTTACCGGGAGGCAGACCCTCCGCCCGGCTACTGTCTTCACGGTGAGTGCTCGGCTGTCTTTAACGGTTACCGGTGCCGTTTTATTTCTCCGGCTGAGCTCAACAATATAGCCGGTTAGCATCTCTCGATGGATGATGATGATGGCAAATACGCCCATTATCGGACGGCGTCGTTTTGCGTTTCTGTTTGCGCAAAAAATAAAATAGACAAAGCGCTTTTTTGTTGTTGGTTTAACATGTCTGACATGGACGGAGTCTGCTTCCATGCATGGTTGGTGTCAGGTAGCACCGGCTAGCTGTATTATCAACCGATAGTAGCCTGTTAGCTTGCAGAAGTTAGCATATGGTTCATACCGTCTCATTAAAGGGCTTTTTTACGCTATTAGTCTTAAAAGTTAATATTAACTTGGTTAAACTTGATTTGGATTATTTAAAGCTGATTAAATATTCATTAAAGTAAATATATGATAAGTGAAACCTTAATTATAACCATAGAAACACTAAAAGGTCAATTAGCTGCGCCTTAAATGGACTCATTGGAGGCTAAAGTAGATTTCAATTTAACTGTCCCAGCCTGCACGTAATTATTTATAATAGTCTAATTTTAACCAGTGGATGAGTCTGGATTCTGGCGGTGGTTCAGATCGGTTATTAAAGGGTGAAATATTATTTTATTGAATCAGAAGCTGACTTCAGACCTGCTGCCTGAACAGGTGAGTGTCTGCTGTTAAACAACACCTGTCTGGGAAATTAAATGCTGCCATAACTCATATAAATATTTCCAAAGATGGTGATGCTGTAAATGAGAAGGAGCTCCAGCAGCAGCAGTCAGTCTTGCAGCAACTCTACAGAAGCCTCTGACTGAAGACTGTTTATGATTGTTTATGACATCCAGTTAGCAGAGACAAAATTTCACAGTAACATTTCCTGGATGACGTCACCAGTTGATTTAGCTGCTTGTCATTATAATATTTTGCTGGACGACAAAATGACCCAAAAATTATTCACATAAACAATAATATTGTTATTTTGAGACAGTTGTTTAGTAATGGCATAATCAATCAAGAAAACATTCTCAAAGATCAATTAACTTTAAATTCTAATGAATGGAAGACACTTAAAATATCCAAAATAAATGAACAAAACAACAGAAACAAGAAACTAAATGTATACTGAAGTCTCTGTAAACTAAATTGTCCTTCAAACTCAGGGCTGGTGAGGCTGAAAACTTTAATCATCCAGTTTCTGGTAGAAAGAGAAAAACAACAAATCATGCAAATGGAAATTATCAAGCTTGTTTTAATTTATCATGCAATTAATTAATTTATTGCTTATTGAGACAAGCTTCTATTTGAATCTGTCTGGCTGTATGATTAAAAAGATGTTGCAGTAGGGGATAAGCTCTTTTGTCATGATGATTTGAACTGCCTTATTCTTAACTCCTCTGAATTTTTGGGGTCAAAGTTCAGGTGTTTGAACTGTAAAGATTAATGCAGGTCAGATGTTCCCTCTGCTGCCCCCTGCTGTTTGTGGTCATAATGTTTTGCCTGATGTGAACAAGTGAAACTGCTGGTGTTTCCATGTGTGACGGGTAAATAGACACACGTCAGGATGAGCCAGTAACTGGATCCGTGATCGGCAGTGTCGGGTTACCACGGCTTTCCAGGACCGGTCGCCATGGAGACGGGCCGAAAGGAGAGCAGCGATTGGTCGGTTTCAGACAGGTGGAGTTTCACCTGAGCTGTCAGCATGTCACCGTCATGGCAGCTGGTGTGTTTACGCAGGTTTTCAGCTGATTTAAACGGTTTCATGCTGATTTTATTTACATTTATTTGATCATTTCAAATGTAAAATTGGTGGATTTAAAGTTTTATTTGTTTAAATGTCAGATATTAAAATTATATTTTAGAGTCTAAAATGCAGCTAAAACAGACATACAGTAAAATATGTGGTGCATTAAATCCATGTAGAATAATTTAATAAATCTGTAAAATAGAAACTAATTATCACACTGTTCTCTTTAGATCTTATTTTAATATTTCAAATGTTAAATTTTTTTGCCAAAACTTTGATTTGAAAGAAAAATGTTCTTTTTTGGAAGTAATAAAAGGAAAAAGTATTAATTTTATTATATTTTTAATGTATCACCTCAGCAATAAGTAAAATAATTTCTAGCAAATAATAATTATAAAAGTCTTTTTATTTAAATTTTTGTGTAGAATTAAGTGGAGTAGGTTTGAAAAGTGATTATTTTAAATTTAAATTCAATTTATTATCTATGTTTTATTTACTTTTTTTATTTTGACCAAACTCTGATTTGAAAATATTTTTTAAAATTTTTCAAAATAAGATCAAAAACTAAATACTTTGGATTATTCTATACACATTTTTAATTGGTAATGAATAATAATTATTATTATTTAAAAAATTGTTTACATATTTGTCATGGGTTTATGATAACGTTAAGCAAACTAATTTGTTTTATTTTTATCCATGTTTTGTTCGGTTTTATTAAAATAGATTTTTATTTTATTTCTAGCAAAGATTTGATTTGAGGTTTTTAAAATGAATAAAATAAGTCTAAAAAACTGATTACTAGAGTCAGTCAAAGATTTGTATTTAACATATTTTCTAATAAATTTTTTTATTTTTGCGGTGGGATTATGTGGAGTATTATAAAATAAATTAGTTTCAGAATAATTCAGAATACATGAAGAATTCAATAAACATTGAAGTTCAGATTGATTTTTCTTGAAAACGTATTTTTTAAATATTTTTTTATATTTAATATTATACAGCTGCTGTCAAAGCGGTTTGTTGCTCTGACTCAAGAACCTGCTGGCCAATCAAATCGCTCTGACACTTCCTGGTTCCCAGCTGGTGTAAATCCGCCAGTGACGCTTCCAGCTGAAGGTTAGCAGGCTTGGCGTTAGCCGCGGCGTTCCCACCTGTCCGTCAGGTGAGACCGGTGTGGAGCAGAAAACAGCCGCCATCGATCCGGTTTCCACTTCCTATCTGAATTCCTGCTGGAGGTCGAACAGCAGAGAAAAACCAGTTTAATCATAAACATTCCTGAACTGGGGTGTTTTATTTTCCCATTAAATTCCCAGAAATAGTTTTACTGCCTCATCTTCCCTGAACTACAAAGGATCTGCTGTTGTGAATAATCAGACTCATTTATTTAGTCAAGAAGCAAAACCAGCGGTTCAGACGTGAAATTAGATTCATTTAACTGAATTTATCCCATTTTATTAAAGAAGATCTGGTGGCCAAGTGCAGGACAAATTTATGTTCCTTTAGTTTCTCTGGATGCAACCAGATTTACTGTCCAACGTTTCTAACAAACAGCCTTTTTGTTTGTTAGAAAAATCCTTTCAACTGCATTAAAGGAAAAGAGAAAAAAGAGGGGGAGAGGAAAAATACAAAGGAAAGAAAAGAACAAAATAGAGAAACAAAAGGAAAATTGAAAAACAGGCAAAAAATAAAATGGGGTAAAAATACAAGAAAAAGAAAAAAACAAAATGGATTAAAAAGAAGGAAAACACTAAAAAAAGAGAAGTTAAAGTTGATGGTTTCTGCACACATGCAGCCTCTGATGTCTCAGTAAATGTTTCTGTTCAATGTGTTGAGTCAGGAAAATGGATCAGAATATTGGCGAAACTCATTAATCACATGATGCTGCCTGCAAGGCGAAACCCAGGGCAGCACAGCCATCTGCTCAACAACAGAACCAACAGGGTTTGTTGTTCAGCGGTTCGATCCCGGATAGATTTATTTATGGATTTTATTCCCAGCATGCTGTAACTGGGACAGTAACTGGTTTCTCTGTGTCTCAGGTGAAGGACTGTTTGTGCTGACCCGGAACCAGAACCTGCTGGACTCTCCATCCAGAGCTGAACATGGTACCTTCACCGTCCGTTAGTCCATCTGTCCACCTGAATGTCCGTCCTGCAGTGGTTCATTCCTGCTGTCTTGTCTAAAGCCAAACCAGTTTAAAAACCTCTGCAGTAAATTAATCTGAAACTTTTTCAGTGACATTTTGATGGGTGTGAAAGAGACTGACAGGAACATGGAGACTTTAATCATTCACTGGAATGTGAGGCAGGAAGTTGGAATGTGAAGCAGGAAGTTGGAATGTGAGGCAGGAAGTAGGAATGTGAAGCAGGAAGTTGGAATGGGAAGCAGGAAGTAGGAATGTGAAGCAGGAAGTTGGAATGGGAAGCAGGAAGTAGGAATGTGAAACAGGAAGTAGGAATGTGAGGCAGGAAGAAGGAATGTGAGGAAGGAAGTTGGAATGTGAAGCAGGAAGTAGGAATGTGAAACAGGAAGTTGGAATGTGAGGCAGGAAGTAGGAATGTGAGGAAGGAAGTTGGAATGTGAAGTAGGAATGTGAAACAGGAAGTAGGAATGTGAAACAGGAAGTTGGAATGTGAGGCAGGAAGTAGGAATGTGAAACAGGAAGTAGGAATGTGAAGCAGGAAGTAGGAATGTGAAACAGGAAGTAGGAATGTGAGGCAGGAAGAAGGAATGTGAAACAGGAAGTAGGAATGTGAGGCAGGA